>JAPYZE010001112.1:0-25884 GCA_030522805.1 Leptomastidea abnormis
TAAGTGGTCCAATTTTCAGATCGTTAAACCTTATAGAATTTCGTAAAAAAAATCAAATGTAAAAAATCGGCCAACTCGCCCCCCTCTCCCCTATATATAGGTGGGTGTTAGGGAGGTAGAAAGCAACTCCTATTCTCTTGTCCCGAGAGAGAGAGAGAGAAAGATAGAGAGAAAGAGAGAGAGAGGGGGGGGGAGATGAAGTCTCATGTCCCGCTCATCAATTATTCCCTCGTTTGTATAGCCTCCATACTATATAGGTACTATACCTCCCTCCGATTTTTCCTCCTTTCTATCTATCTATCTCTCTCCTACTCCTACAACCTCCTCATCCCAGTAATACCTATATATACCACATTGCAAAATCTACTCCCGTTTGCACGTTCTCGTATAGATATATAGACGCGCGCATTTACCTATCTGTCTATCTCTTTCCCCTGTACCACCAGCCGATATCATTGTAACGATCCGACAAACATCTCCTTCCTTCTCCTCTCCCTCCACCCCTTAAGCCGAAATAAACCGTCTAATATCCGCTCTCTCTATATCTCTCTCTCTCTCACCAACGGCAAAAGCCGGGGACATCTATAGGTATAAACAACGTCGATCGATTTGATGAATCGAATATATATAGCATATAACCCAAGAGTGGTCAACTTGCTTGCCTCGTTAATTTTTACTAACCGCTATCTTCTTTCCTCTATATACCTATATATTCACATACCTATGGGTATAGGATTAATTCTTCTGCCTACATACAATCATATTCAATTTATACACATGGGATATAAGAATTAAAGAAACGCATGTACATGTATACACATCAAAACACACTTATGCTTACTAAAAGCTACCTTTTTTTTGTACGGATGTATTTAGGGTATAACCCCGGAAGGGTCAGCTTCGAATAGTAAATATATAAGAGAATGGTTTTTTATATATATTATATTAAGGGTTGCTGCGGGAGAGAATGATATTTACGGTTGCGCAGGCGCGTGGACACGCGGCTTTAGCGACTCTCGCGTTATATATATACATATAGAGTAAGAGAAGTGTATACGTATATATGTCTATGGTATCTATATCTATATATATGCGGCCTGCCGAAACAAAGGTGAACGTCCCTGTGATTTGATCCTATTAATGTGACCCTCGTGCTAATTAGCGTGAACTGCTGCTGCTACTGCTACTACTGCTACTGCTACTGCTGCTGCTGCTGCGGTGATGCGGCGGATAATCGATAACCCAGGACACACACACACACAGGGAGAGAGTGAGAGAGAGAGAGCATAGGCCATCCCGGCTATATTGCCATCCCATCCCCACTTATCCAACTACTCACTCTCCACCGCTGCTACGAATCTACCCTCTTCATCCTATCCTATACCGTAGACTATAGCTGAGGAGAGAGAGGAAAGGGTGTATGGTAGTAGTAATAGTAGTGGTGGTAGTAGTGGCAGAGTCACCCACCTATATTCAGCCCCTCCCCTCCCCCACCTGCAAGCTCAGCGAGGACAGAGAACTGGGGGATGGTAGAGAGTGAGTGAGCGAGCGAGGGAGGGTGGGAGTACAGAGTGGGTGGAAGAGGGAGGGAGAAAGGGAGAAAGAGAGACGTCGTTAGGCTCGCTCCAGGTACGCTGTTTGACCAGTTCTCCGGAACAAAGCCGATGTTACAGGCTAATAAAGCTCCGGCGCGCGCGCTTGAGCTTCCATCCACCCCTCCCCCCTCCCTCTCTCATCTCTTCTCTCCGACTGCTTCTGCTATCTCTTGCTTTCCTCTCTCTCTCTCTATTTCTCTCCCTTTCTCTTCATCACTGTTACTCTCCTATATACACAGCCGCTTAGACAGAGAGTGAGTCTCGACGCGCTCGGAAGCACTTGGGTAAAAGAGCAGCAGCAGCAGCAGCAGCAGTGAACACTCGCACCCGTTCGTCCGCCCACCCGCCTGCTTGGTATTATGGAAATAGGTCTAGGCGTCGCGGAGCTACTACTACTACTGCTGCTTAGCTCTTATTCTCTCTCGACTTAAGAGCAGGACATATAGAGCTGTATATATGATGATATTCTCGCACTGCCTTGTACCACCTTATATTATATACTCACTTGTGAACTAACTGCTAGACCCTACCTATGGTAAAGTGAGTTATTCGCGCACTGTCCGAGGAAATAACGTTTGCTCAGATATATTTTTGATGTTTCGACGATATTAGCTGTGGATATGTAAATACGATTTATGTCAATGAGCTTTTAAGAAGATTTTTTTTTGTTTTTTAATGATAGATTTAAGATTGATAAAGATTGATCGGTAGAAATCGTTAAGCAACGATAGGTATATTCGATATTTTTCATCGAGGTAATCTTCTTACTTACACTTCCAGGTATCCGTTATGATCGAAGAGCTGTATGTAATTAGGACGGATATACACGTTGAGAACTTAATTAAATTGAATCGAAGTGTGGGAGAGAGTGTGAGAACCCTATAGGTACTATATAGTCTATAGGTCAGAATTCACTACTCGTATATGAGCAAATCCACAAAAAAGGGGCTGTTATTGCGTTCAAAAAATTATTTTTTTTCAATTTTGAGGTACGCTTCTGATTGATGGCGCGTTTTCTTCGTTAGCTCATATACTTAACGAAAAAAATTGGTCCCACGTGAAATATTCGTTGTGACACACTTTTTTTAGGTTTACCTTACTTTTTCCATATAACTCCATGTTAAAATTACCAAAAACGCTAATTTCTAACTTATTTGCCTATAACTTTTTCTCTAAATAGAATATAAAAACGATTCAAAAAAGCGATTCAAAGACTTGAAAAAACCTGAAATTTGGCTTTTTAACCGATTAAAAACGTTGTTTGGAAACAAAGATACACGCTTGTAAACTATGAAAAAACATTAATTTCTACAAAATTTTTCAATTTTATTCATACTTTGACACCCTGTAGTGGTTTTAAACGATATTTTTAATCGCTTAAAAAAAGAAATTAAAGCTCATTAATAGCACTTTAATTTCTTTTTTAAATCATTTTTCTATCTTAAGTAGAAAAAAAACTATAGGTGAAAAGGTATCAGAATACTTGAAAAACTTATGATAATTAATATGTGTTTTTCACGTATTTTGATACCTTTTTACCTGTAGTTTTTTTTTCCTAATAAAGATAAAAAAACGATTGAAAAAAGGAATTAAAGTACTAGTAATCTGCTTTAATTTCTTTTTTGAAGTGATTAAAATTAATAATTAGAACCAAAGTTACAGGGTGGCAAAGTATAAATAAGGTTGAAAAATTTGTAAAAATTATGAAGTAATATTAAGAAAACGGATCAGCAGGAGTATAGCAGGAATTAACTCGGCTTGTCGCATTTATTTTCCAGAAAGTGGCAGCAGCAGCAGCAGCAGTAGTAGCAGTAGCAGTGTCTTGGCAGGGGTCAGCGCTGCAGGCAATGTTGGAAGTGTAGGTGGTGGTAATAGTGCCAAGTCAACGTCGAGTAGTAGCAAACGTAAGAAAACCGAGTCGACCTCCTCTACAACTGCAGCATTAGCAGCTGCGGCTACTCCAACAAATGCGACTACTACGACGACGACGACGTCGACGACAAAGGATTCGCCGAGTAGCACAGGTCAAACTAACACATCAGGTAGTACAGGTACAGGAGTAGGATTGAAGCTTTCAACGAACGACGAAAGATCTTCGACCAGTACACCGGGTAGCGTTGTAGCGCTTGACATTGCTGAGGATGCGGATTCAGCTGAACGTAAGAAGAAAAAAGCTAGGACTACCTTTACCGGAAGACAGATATTTGAGCTTGAAAAACAATTTGAGGTCAAGAAGTATCTTAGTTCTACTGAGCGAGCGGAAATGGCTAAGCTTCTTAATGTTACCGAGACTCAGGTATGATGATGTCTATACGATCTATTTTTATCTAATATATTTTTTTATATTGTTCTATCTTTCTTTTTTTAATTTTTTTTTTATTTGTATGATTTTTGAAACATATTAATTTATAGGTAATAGAAAAAATATATAATTTTTGGCGACGAAATAATTTAGGTATTAGTTTTTTTTTCTTTAATAAATTAAAATCTTACACACAAATCTGAATTTTAACGCGAGCTTTTTACAACGAAACAACATAGTAACAATCAATGCATTAATTTCAATATTAATTTTAACCCTATTATTGTTTTAAATTTCTATTATTTTTAATTTCCTAAACGATATTCGTACACGTATAATATTAACGTTCCAACAACAATAATTATTATCATTATTAATATATAGTATATAGGATGTATTTACGAGAACAAACTAGTAGCAACAGCAGTAGAAGCAGCAACGTAACAATTATTTCAATAGTAGCCTATCAAGCAAAGGACACACAACAACATTATTATCATCATCATCATTATCATCACACATATCTGCTTCTACCTCTCTTTCTCTTTCTCTCTCTGCATATAATTTCCATATATAGCCACAAATACACATCAACACACATACGCACGTACGTATACATAGAGCTCTAGCGACAGGGAGGGCAATCGTCGAGAGACCGCAAATTTTGAGCATATAGTGCAGGTGAGTAGGCATTGCAGTGACGCGAGCGCGCGCGCGCGCGCGTTTGAAAATCATACAAGCACAAGTAAATATATATAGGTATACCCTCACACATAAACGACCAAAACATATATATTGTACATAACAGCCGCGTGTAAAATAATTCCACCCGCACACTATAACGGACCACCACCACTCCTATAAACGCTGTCTGCAGGTACAGTTATATATATAGTGAGAGAGCGAAAATGAACGAACGAGCGAGTAAGAGTGAAATGAGAGAAGAGAAGGGAAGGGTGGGTTTATATATATATATACATATAGTCAATCGAGAGACGAGATCTCGAGCCACGCCATTCTCGTGTTCTCTTCCTCTTGGTGATTCTCTCACTCTCGGCTAAAGTGAGAGTAAGAGAGAAAGTTATAGTATAGGTATACGGGTAAACGAGCGAGCTGCTAGCTAATTAACATAATGCCTTTGGATCCGCTCCCGACCGTCCGTACCACTCGACGAATAAAACGCAAAGAGATAGAGAAAGTCGTAGAGAGAGAGAGAGAGAGTGAGAGAGAGAGAGAGAGAGAGAGAGAGAGAGAGAGGGGAAAAGAGAGTGCAGCGGAAGTTGCGCGAAAAGCATCGTCATCATAACCGCAAGTTCAGATTTATATTTTTATACAGAAGTGGGTGTGATAAAACCTGCGTGTACGCAGCGATTGACTGGATCCTATATAGATACATATATAGGTATAGGCACGTCGTAAGGAGGCTGGACATATATGGGGAAGACACACACACAAAGAGAGTTGGGCTAAGAGGAGTAGGAGGGAGAGGTGGGGGGAGATATCAGCAGCTATCAGAGCCATTAGCAGCAATCAGTGACAATTGCTTGCAAGCTCTCTCCCTCCCCCCCTACCTTTACCGCACGCGCGCGCTTTGTGCTTATTACTGCGGCATGCGTCGTATTATATGTATACGCGTATAATCCGTTCAATTCTCCTTTCACATATGCATACACCTATATGCTTCCGTTGCTATATACGTATTGTATATATATATACCGGATACCCTCTTCTGTGTACATATGTATGTATGTATGTATGTATCAGTACTACTCCACTTGGATAGAGGGATAGACAGTGTAGATATGTACCTGAGACTCCTAACTCCGAGAGTTTGTGCATCTGCCGCACGTATATCAATTGGTGGTGAAACTGTTTATATCCGGATATGTATATACTGATATTATGCGTTATGGTATATAGAATATTTGCAGATCATTTTTAATTGATGCTCTTCGCTTAATTGGTTTCACGATTCAGTTCAAAGAATCAATATTCAATCAATCAATATATATGTATCTCAATAGATACATATAGGTATAGGATATAGATAAACTATTATATCCCTATTCTCCTATATATACACTCCATTCGTTACGACCTCGTACATGTATATAGTGATCGATGCGCGGCTACCGTGTGCTTTCCGCTTTTTTTTCTGCTCGCGCGCTAACTTCTATGTAATACCCACAAGAGAGGGGCTAAACGATTTGGCCACACGCCAAATGATCTGATGAAGCTCTAACTCTAGTATTTTTAAGTAGAATAACGGATGTAAATTTTATAACTGGCTGATGTTTCTTTTATATAGATAGATAGTTAGGTAGATGGATAGATAGATATTGCTTGATTTTGCACTATTACATATTATGCTAAATGGTTTTTTTTTAATTATTATTATTATTATTTTTTTTTTTTTTGAGGACTTATAATACCTATATACTTATTTACTTAAAAATAGATTTTGATTAGAATTAAATTTAGTAATTGGGGTAGGTAGGTGTACCTATATTATGTAATGATAATAGTTTATGTGTATGTGTCAAATGACGTTGTTTCGAAATAATTACACATATGAAATTATAGAAAGTGATTAATTATATATACCTATACACGTGCACGTGTGTATTTTTAATGGATCCTTTTCCGTAATTTGTATAAAATATTTAAAGGGAATATATATAATTTTCATTGACATTGCATTTGAATGTACCTCCCATATATCGTGTTTAATTAATTAAATGCGTTGATTATTTTAGAATTTATTAATGATATAGGTACCTATCATTTTCGGATTCATTTAAATAATTTTATTAAATATAAGTGTATATATCCTACAATATTAATTGTATTACATTTTATCATATAAATTTACAATAAACATATCAACGAAAAAAAAAAGAAATAAATAAATTTTAAAATACACTTTATGCACCGTTGGCAATTTAACATTGTTTTGATATAGCTCAGTTCGAAAGTCAAAACGATTTTTTATTTTTTAATATGTTTCTTATGCTTCTTTAACTGTTCGTATTCACTGTCATTTACAATATACACGTTTGGATTCATTTTTATTCCGCTATTTTTTTTTTTTTTTTTGGCAGATTATTTTTTTTATAACTGAATTTTTATTTTCTCGTTTATATATGTCCAATGCAATTTTATTGCTTGCCATTTTAATTTCTTTATAGACGTTTATTCGTGAAATTTTACTTAAATTGACAGATAAACACATTTTTTTATATTGAAATCAAAATAAACTTTATAATTACATGAAAATTGTAGTTTTAAATAAATCTTGAATTTCACTTGATATTTAACTTGTTAATTTACAACGTTAAAATATAATTTTTGAATTTTTAACAAAATATTACTCGTAATCGTATTTATAATTGTCTGCAGCAAAAAATAAACTAAATCATAATTAATTTAAGAGTTTCATTTATCGTTCACATTCAAATTGCTTTATCTACCTTATGTTTTTAAGCAGCACACAAAACTTTTACTTTGAATCAAAAGCTCTAGAATTTCTTTAAACTCAAGAACATTAAATTCACCATACAGTTAATCATGAAAATTTACAAAGCTACCAAAAATCCTCCAACTAAAACCTTTACTTACCAATAAAACTTACCATAAAATCTTATACCATAAATCGCAGGTCAAAATCTGGTTTCAAAATCGTCGTACAAAATGGAAAAAGCAGGACAACATAAGCAACGCAGAAGCGGCAGAGCACAAAAACCAGAACAATCCAAAATCGAGTAACCAATCAAATAGTGGTAAATCTGGTGGTAAGCAGCATTCGAAGGACATCGAGCTAAGCTCGGATTCGAATAATTCGCTGCTGGTGAGCGATGGGAATTCAGTGCCGGATAGCAATAGTAGTCGGACACTCGCATCGCCGGATCCCTCGCCCAGGCCAGCGAGTAATAGTGCAACTGTTGTCCTGCCGACTACCACCTCACCGGTCAAGCTCGCTTCCTCGCGGGATCTCGTTGCGGGCAAGGGCCAGTCCCGGTTAGCTGTGATGAGTGCCAAGGAACCACCCGACGACGATTCTCCTAACCCTACTTCTGCGACCGGGGTAAGTTATTATTATTATGAGCTTAACTTTCCTTCTTCGTACAATCTGGACTTTATCATCGATAATTATTATACTCTCGTGGTATTCATAGGTGACGAGTATGGAAGCTCAGGAAAGCTCGGGATCAGAGCTCAACAAACATACGAGTCCACCACCACCACTATCAGCACCGTCGCCGCCACCTGCGAAGAGAAAGCCAACAAGCTCGCCGACCTTATTAACCGCGACAACTGCCTCGCCGACCGACGACGAACGGCTGGATGAGGACGAAGAAGAGGAAAATGAACAATCCGAGGCAAGCAAGCCCAGAACGAGGCCAGCGGGCACAACAGAGTCAAGTCCTGAGCCGCCGAATAGCTAACTAGTGAGCACAGCCTCGCAGGCACGTCGCCAGTGTCCGCGACACTTCCGGCCCAAAACTCATCTCTCCTCCTCTCCTGCGGTTATTGTCTGAGAGTTAAGAGTAAAGAAAACATTGAACTCTAAAAAAAGCTAATTTCTCTGTCGGTTACTCTTTTGTGAAATAAAACTTATTGGATTATTTTTATGTAATGATATTGAGATGTGCGTATACTTTTATGTACCGATTTCTAATTTTGTTGAAGTTATTTTTGTTTGAGGCTTCTTAATCTCTATTGATTTATAATTATGATTTTGAAATTGAAAAAAAAACAAAGTATTTTTAATTTTAAAATATATTTTTTTTAGATACGTTATTAAATTATGGTGGTTAATTTTTATAATGTATAAGTTAGAAGAATGAAATTGTATAAATTTGATCAGCTTCAGTTATTGTGTGTAATAGTAATTGAGAGGACGTATCCATAATTTTCCTAGACAAACGCCTCTTTACTGACTCTTACATAGCACACAGATACTTTTCTATATATAAAATATTATATACATTTAAATAAATGTAAATGAAAAAGAATGATAGTCCATTTTTTTGAGATTTGGCAAAAAAGGAGACACGTGCATATACCCACGGACTGTGATTTTAACCGATTTCCTGCCTCGTTAAGAGATTAAAAAATTAAAATATAAAGTAAAAAGAGTATAAGAAGATGAAACAGCAAGAGCCAAGAAAATTTTGCTTTTTTCCTCCCAAAAATAGCTCTGTAAACATATAGAGTAAAGCAAAGTGGCGCCTTAGATTCGCCTAATAAAAAAAGAAAACATTGTAAGTAGGTGAATAGGTCGAAAAGATGAGAACGCACGAAAAATGCTGACACGTGTTTGTAGCAAAAAAAAAAAAAAAACCGCGATAAACTCGCACATTTAAATACGTACCTGCTACTGGTGTATTTTCCGCTTCGATTATCGACAAACTTATTTCTTTCCAATTGCACGCAAACTTTAAAACGCCTTCTCTCTTTCTCCTATATTTCTATCTTCATTTTCTTAATACTTGTTAATTATAGTCGTGTGATTAGGACGAGCGAGCACGTAATATAATAAGCATATAAGTTATATATGCTCCGCTATATCATGTATGTATGTAAATGCGAGCAGTATATAAATATAGCAGAGCCGAGCAGCACTTTTTAGATAATAAATAAAAAATATATATATAAATAAATATATACATACGAGCGACAAACGACCAAAGAATAATTAAGCAGACAACGCTTACGTCTGCTAACGTTTTACGCTAAACGTTTACGGTAATTGTACAGTCAAGCGTGTATGTGATGTGTGAACAAGTATTTCCGACATTTATCGCATTTCTCCCTTTTTTTTCTTTTCTTTTTTTTTTAATGCTATCTATTTATGTACGACGCTGTATTTATAATGTTCTGAGTTCTATCGGAATTGAACAATTTTTTTTAAAAAAAAGTACTAATTTGTTGCTACTTTGTTTCACATATTTTAGTCATTGTGAAATTAAACGATTGAATGCATTTTATACGTTTTTATTATAATTTTTACTTTTTTCTTCTTTACATTTTTTAATATTAAAACAACTGGTTTTTGTTATCAGTCATAAAAATAATCGATTGCTATAAGAATTAAGCTCTTGCTTGTTACCATAAGATAGATGATATAAATAATAATGTGTATTTTAAACTGATGACAGTAACAGCTAATGTGCAATACAATTAAAAGTCTGAAATAGCGATCGTCAATCAATTATCGGGGATAATTTAAATCATAATCGATTATTTTAAGTCTGAAATGATTGATATTTTGTTTTTTGTTTTTTTATAACTGTGAATGATTTTTAAAAGAGCTTAAATGAGTATTGAAATTTTTACTAAGTATAAAAAATTGTGAATGAAATGCATTGCAGAATTTAGAAAAGACAGTAAAAACAAAAAAAAAATTGTATGTAAAATAAAGATTTTTTTACTTTTTTCAGCTTACTATAGATAAACATTTTTACTTTACCAATTTATTTTCACAATAATAAATTGCAGTATGTACATTTGAATCGGATGGTAAAGATATTTGTAATTTTCATCAATTTAAAATTGTGCGTAATATTACTCATATCGACGCTTATCACAGATTAGGTAATAACTTCCGTAAATGAATGTAAATGATGCAGAAGTAGATTAAAAAGAAAACGAGAATGGAAAGGAAGAAGCGGTTTAGACGAGTGACAAATGGAAAATCGGTCTTTAACGAGAGAATATTACATACGTATAATATATACATACACACACACAATCCTTCGACAAAATTAAATTATGTATGTAGTTATATCAAACACATCCAATCCTCGTTATAGAAATAATTCATTTTATATATTGTCAATATCGTCAATGTGTATAATTTTTGTGCATATACCAAATTTTTAGTGAAAAAAAATTTTTTTTTTAATTAATTATATCATTAAGTAGACCGATATATGAACAAAAAAAATGCAAAACTAAAATTAGTCGATATTTTTGCGCCAAAGAAAAAGTGTCAATAAACTTGAAATAAAAACTTACATATATTATATTCTTCTTCTTTTTTTTTTTTTTTAATAAGTATATAAAGTATTATGCAATGAACACTCAAAGATATGACAAAGTATAAGAACTAAAAGTCATGACAAAAAAAAAGGTAATAAAAATTTAAAATGAAATAAAAATTTATTAATAGATTTTTTTCATTATTTATATATATCCTGACATAATTTGTTAAAATTATTTTAAATTATTTAAACCGCGATGTTTAAAATAACACCGCAGGTAAGTAATGCTCGACATTTCAAAGTGATTATAAAACAAATTATTTTGTATAATAATAACCTCGTGACGCTTTAGTAGAGTACACCACATTGCGATATTTTTTGCAAACTTCAAAAAAAAAAAATCGCATTTATTTCCTTTAACAATTGAATTCAGTTTGTAGTTCCAAAAATATTTCACTTTACAAAAACTTTCTCCACACAACAGTACATATAATAGTCATCAAGATTAATCACGTCACTTAACTTAAGCTATCTCTCTCTCCCTCTCTTTCTCACTCGATGACAAGTCTAAATTGCATGGACAGCACAAGTGGACACTATCTCTTTCTATCTCTTTCGAGTCGTTATTGACTTCGCGTCCGCTTTTAAACACACTTGTCTTGTTCTCAATAATTGTGCGCTTACAAAACACAGGCATTCGTTTGACAAATCACAAATAACTCGAACTTACGCTATATATCTATGTAGGTATATATTTATATATAAATATAACAATGTAATTGATGTAACAAAATATAATTACGTACGAATACGTACGAAATTCCTTTTTTTTTTAACTGTACAGATACGCGACGTGTATGTATATTTGTAAAAAATGCCTTTTTATTACATTAAAATACTTTAGTGATCGAACATTGCATTGACAATAAATTGTCATTGAAAAAATAATAATATTTTTTAATCTCAAATAAATAAAAAAAAAAAAATTAGCGTAAGTTACATAAATTTGGAAATGTATGAATGATGCGTATACGCTAAAGTCACATGTTAATTAATAAATAACTTATTCGATTCAGCAGTCTTGTTATAAGTACGCGAGGTCCTTTTTTTTCTCTTTTTTTTTTGTCAACTTCTTTTTTTTATATGTAAGTAAAAAAAAATTGTTGTTGTTCTTGGCAACTGCTCACTGCTTTTATAATAATCTACATCTTATGTATGATTAATAATCGTCCCAATAAGATGCATTATCAGTTCCCTTTCGCGTACTCATATTAACATCTTCGCTAGCTGAATTATCACTCGACGATGACAATTCAACGTATTTGTAGAACATAGCCATAACTGAGAAAATAATTATGTCGATGAACATAAGTACGGCAAAAAGAAGGAACTCGAACACCTAGAAAAACGGAAAAAAAGGAAAATCAATATTTATTTATTCAGTTAATGTATTATGGATGTACATATAAGCATTTGAAATCTTCGCGCAATATGTAAGTCATTTTGAGCAATAAAAATGGAAATTAAAAAAAAAACTTGTTGCAATCATCGTTAAATATTAAATGAGTATTATTCAAGTATTATACATAGTCAAACTTAATATTTTTTTTTATCTCTCCATAATACGAAAAATATTCTTTTCATATTATTTTACTAGAAATTTCAATTACATTAGTACAACCAATAATAATTTAATACCATTAGAAACTCTCAAAGCAATTAAATTAAAAACAATCAAATATCGAACGACATACATCGAATAATCACGCAAGCACATATATCCAATAACCGTAAAATAAAAATGATAATCCAAAAAAGTAATAGGTAGACAGACTACTCACCTGACGATCGAAAAAGTGAGCCTCGGCAATAATAACAACAATAAGATTACCAAAGGCAACTGTAAGCAACCAACCGGAAGTCAGTATTGCCTTCATACTTTTAGGCGCCTGCGTAAAGGCAAATTCCAGTCCAGTTATCGAGAACATAATTTCACCCATTGTTATAACAATATACTGTGGCAATAACCAGAGCATATGGACTTGATTTGGTTTCGCAATAGTTATGGTTTTGGCGACCGGTTCGCTAATAGCATTACCAACTATCGCGTAGACGCCACCGGTTTTTAATGGCATATCTTCCGCGATTAATTTGCCTTGTAATACAACGTCGTATCGTCCGTGACTGAGTTTTTCGAAATCTGTGAAATTCAATTTGTCTGATATGCCGAGTGTCGTTACTTTGCCACCATTTCTGTTTATCAATGTTAGATTGACTGGTGTATTTGTGTAGACTACAGCTCGTACCAGAGGATCGCCTTCTTTTGATTTTTCAATCATGTCATGGTAGGTGAAAAGCGCGCCACTTGGTAGTATACCAAATGACGTGGCTTCACCTGCTATTATATCAAGATTATCATAAACTGTAACAGATAAAAAATGTGACGATATTGTTTTAGTTTTTAAAAAATATATCTCAAATATTAAACATAGCTGTATAGCTCATATTTTATATACCTGGAGATGAAGGTGCAGATGGACAACCTGCGAAATCTATGCTGTACGGCAATCGTATGTTCTTATCGGTTGATATGCTAAGATTTTGATACATACCAAGCGCCTCGATATCAAAACTCGTATCGTCAATGATCATACTCACTTTACAGTTAAACGTATTGAACACACGAATGTGAGCTATTCCGGGAGATAATTTCGGGAGATATGTTGACTGAAATATATCAAAAGATTAGAATATTATTATTTTAATTATGAAGGAATTTATATACAATTTTTTAACGATTTATCGACTATGGGTATACACTTACCTCTACGTTGAGTTCGACAATCGCTGATATGACGAAGGATAAACCGGTAAGAAAACCACCCACGCTGAGCTTTCTCAGTGGCGTATTGATAAATAAGAATTTTTCGATAACTGGATAAATAGCGATCTTGAAAAGTGGAATGAAGAGGAGAATAAAGAGTGGATTAACTACTTGAAACTGGTCTGGTTTTATGAGATAGCCAAACACCTCTCCGTCCATGTTTTCAGCTTGGAAAGTCCAACGCGATCCTTGCTGGTCGAATAATGCCCAGAAGAATGGCAAGGGTATAAAGAGTTTTAGTACTCTTAGTACTGACTTTATGTCCTCGAGTAAGTGTCTCTCGTACTTGTCGTCTGCATAATCCAGCCAGTGTTCGCGTTCTTCTTTTGCTTTGAATTTACGACTGATTGCGTGCTTGAAAAATTTTTATTTTGTTATAAAATCATTTTTAAAATTACAATTGAACTTATTAAGCAACTTGCATAAAAAAATATTTTAAGTGATATGTTTATATATTTTTTTTTTATTTTAACTAATAATTTATTTCAATTTATGAAACATTTCAAAAAAATAAAAAAATAAAACTTGTTTAAAACTACAAGCAATTTATATGCTGAAAATGTACAATTGTGAAAAATTGCATTAACAGTGAATCGCGTGATAGAAACAGAGAGCTATGTAAAAACTTACGCAACGAACAGTGAAATTCTTTTTTCTCTTTCATTTATTTATTTTCGTACATTTTCAGAGAGTAATTCTATTTGTTTTTTAATTTAAAAAAAAATATATATTAACATTTTTTATGTTAGCCAAGTAATTATGTTTTTCAACTAATTAAATTGAAAGAGTTTTTCATAAAATACTTACTGCGATACATTTTGAAACTTTAACAATTATATTGCCTTCTGGTTTTTTAATCTTGTACATATTCCTACCAAGGAAAAATATAACTGCAAAGCAAAAAATAAATTCATTAATTTAGATAAAATGAATAATAAATTTTGCTAAATTAATCAAAACAAAATATACGTACTAACGGATGCGACCATAAGCACAGCTGGAACAAGAAAAGCCAATGGAAAACAAGTGGTCTGTCCATAGCAGGTGACATCTTCGCGTAATATCGGCGTGATGATCGTCGACAAAAGCGAACCGGCATTTATCGCAAAGTAAAAAAGCGAAAAGAAAGCCGACATGTAAGCCTCCTGTTGAGGCAGCTTAAATTGGTCCCCACCAAAAGACGATACGCAAGGCTTGATACCACCTGTGCCTACGGCTATTAGGAAGAGACCCAAAAACGATACCAACCTAAGTTTTTGGAAATTCGATACTGATTATATTATATATTAACTGTGTAAAAAGTGTACGAAGCAAAGTTGTTGTTAACTGTTTGATGATATGAAGATGTTAAATATTATGTTATTCGGTATGCTTGGAGTTCTATTCTAATTTCCGCTTTTTTATTCCTCTATACTTATAATATTATTCGTTAGTCATAGTCAAATATTTATCTAAACAGCGTTATGCTATTTGATTTTCTTCTTTTTTTTTAATTTCTATAATAATTGCAAAACATAATATTTTTATTAAATTTCCGTAACAATTAAAATAAAAAAAATAAAAAAAAGAAAAACAAATAAACAAAAAATTCTAAGAGAAATCAGCAACTTGTGGCGCGCACAAACGTGACCTTGAGGACAATGGCGTTGTGAAAGTGGGACACTTACACGTGATGATTTTTAAACTGCGTAAATCATCTGTGTGCTTACATTTACACAAAAACGTTTATACCTAACAAAAATATAGTGTCACCAAAAATTTTTTTTTCTTTTCTCTTTTCACCTATTTTTTTTTTTTTTATTCTTTTAATCCATAAAAATTTTAACTTTCGCCTGAGGTTATTAAAATATTGTATAATCAGTATAAGGATAAAAAATTTGAACATAAGCATTTCTAAGCCTCATATTATTTATGTACTTCAATAAAAATGAAATAATCTCAAGGCAAATAGGTAAATCACTCTCCATTCACAAACTCTTCAAGCCTCGAGAAAATATCACATTCGTGGTGACATCATAATCAGAAAATCCAATGGCATATCAAATTGGCGTGTGTGTGTGCGTGTGTATTAAGAGCATGTAGGTATATGTAATATACTCACGTGACCGGCAGGTGAAATGGTGGTACTGAAGCGGCAGAGAGCATTAATTGACCTATCGCATAAACGATACTCAGATAAAGGATCGTCCGGTATTTACCGAGCCATGAGTCTGAGATTATGGCACCAATTAATGGAAAGAAATATGCCAACATCACGAACACGTGGAATAACACGGTTGACTTGTTTTCCGAAAATTCCAAGATGTTTTTTAAATACAATAGTAGAACGGCTGAAAATAAAATTTTTATAAGCTTTATTCATTTAATATTTAATATATGTATATGAAAAAAAGATGATAATTTCTTACTTTTCATCCCGTAGAAAGAAAATCTCTCACAGAATTCATTGCTGACGATGAAAAATACAGATTTTGGATATGACGATTTCTGAAATACAAGGTAAATATTTATAAATATAAGTAAAAAAATATAATTATGAGGATAAAACTGAAAATAAAAATATAACAATTATTAAAATGGAATTTTTTTCCTAAAGATTTGCAATAAAAAAAGTAAATGGAACGAAATAAAAAAAAATTGTATTTTTTTCAATTCAATGTCAACACAACGCAAGACATAAATATTGTTTCTTTAACTGAATTGCATTCCAGACATTCGTCTCTCGTTAAAGCTTCAATAAATATAGTCGCGCACATGCGAGTAAGAAATGTGTTTGCAGGTAATAATAAGCTGGATAATTACGTCATTTAGTCACAGGTCGTTGATACTTCTTTCGATGTAGATAATAGTTAAATCGTTAATGTTTTCATACCGGAAAAACCAAGAATGAATACAATTGATTTTTTTTTGTTTCAATCGACTTCGATTCTTATAATAAACCATATATAGGTAAATATTTATATCAATTATGTAATCAAATTCGTTTGTAATATAAATTATTTTATATTTTCAGCTGGTTTTTAATTATCTCAATTTACATTAGTAATACATACTTTATATAAATGTTTGACTGTATCGATTCAAAATAAAAGCGTCAAATTTCTTTCAAACAATTTTTCTTTTCTTACATTTGTCGTACATGAAAACTTTTATACACCGTGTAAAAGTCTTATAGCATTTATCAATAATTAAATTATTTATTACGAGATAAGTTCATATCTTGCTTCGAGCATCTAATCTTTTAACTAATATACCTTGCCAATCATTTTCTTACTGCGTAAATATTTTATTAAAAAAATTATTTTTTCTTTTTTTTTTTTTTTTTTTAATCAACTAATTGTAAGTAATTACATACTTTGATTAGAATAAATATATCGGGTTCAGAAATGTCTCAGTTGAGTGAGTTTCGGTTTCAGAATCCGCAGTTCGTGGGTTCAATTCCCGGCACTCACCATTTGAGCGAGCAAAATTTTAAAAGCCAAAATATGCTTTATAGAGCGTCTAAAAGGCTTTACAAAATAAAAAATACTTGAGTATTGGTTCGCAATAAATAGACTCTTTTTTTATTTACTTTTTTTTTAATATAACCCACATGAATGTAAAAATTTATCGTTTATACATTTAAACAAGCGTAACAAAATTAATATCAAAGACATACACAGAACATCTGAAAAAAAAAAGAAATTGTACCTGTGCACAGAATAAAATGAAAAAATGAATTTTTTTTCTTCCCAAATCATTAAACTATTATATTATTCTCTCTTTCAAACAAGTCATCAAACACGAAAACCATAATAGATATTACACATTAACAAAGCGTAAGACACACACATTAAAGCCGGTATATCTCTCGAAATCACAAGGCCTACTACTATATAACAAAATATCTATTGGCATCGCCTCGTTAAGTAAAGGGCGTGCAGCTCTCAAGATTATACACTTACAGTATACTGAGCATAGGTAAGTAAGTAAGTAAGTAAGTCTATAATAGGTATGTATATATCTATATAGATAGCTGTACAGCCGATCTCCACTCACCGTCGTCGTCGTACCGTCTTCCACTCCCATCTTCGTTTAGTTACGCGGATCGGCCGATCCTTTCAATAGCACGTATACTACGAGTAGTCAATCAATAGGAAAAGAAAAAGGTAAAAATCTAGGTCCCTCTCTTTTTATACTATAGTCTCAAGATGACTCTAAGCTTAAGGTCGGTCGTTGGTAATACAAGTCGCGAATATTAGCCACCGGCTGCTGCGGCTGCTGGCACATTGACCGGTTTTTTTAGGAACACATACAGACAGACACGTGCGTATATAGATACACACACACACGGGGACACAGAATGATATATAGAACTGATCAATCCGCAACAGCACGAGCGCGACTGACTACGGAGCGTTTGCGCCTCGACGATTCTACCCAAGACCAAGCGCGTGTGTGAGTTGAGTATCAGGTGGAGGGGACGCCCCCGTATATGCTCCGAATGAGAACGAGTGTTTGTGTGTGTGTGTGTATAAGTATATATCTTTCGAGTGCGGCTTGGGTATTATATAGAACTGCCTGCCGGTATATAGGAGTGGATGTCTGAAAGGGATCACCTGTGTTTGATATAATACAGAGTTGCGATTAGATTTACCTATTACATATAGGTGTACATACTTTGATAATAGGATGTTCTGATCTTTGGTTTTTTTATAAAATACTTTTTTTTTTAATCTGATTTACGTTGTTTATTAGAATTATTTCAATTTTTTACCTATGTACCTATATCTTTGTTGATGAATATCAACCGGATGTATAGGTAGCTTAATCTAATATCATACCGAAAATTTGTAGTAAAATTTGTTATCTCATTTTTCTTACAGATTATATATTTTGATATATTTATGTATATTGATATGTATTTTAATCGTTGTTTTTTTCTGATTATTATTACGTCAGACGAATATCAATATTATTATCTATCAACTTTTTTCTTTTTTTTTTTAGAATGACACAATTTTTTTTTTAAATATATTAATTTACACAGTGTCAAAGACTTAAATTTTTATATTCTTGGTTTATCAAGAGATTGAAAATTGAAGGGTGTTATAAAACAGATTATAAGAAATATGATAAAAATTAAAAGAAATATATAAACTGCGCGTATACGAATCAAGTAGATATACCTATAAATGTATAAAAAAAATTATAAATTTTTATTTAGAACATATTATCTACAAAGTAATTACAATTTTTTTCTTCGTATAATTTCTATTAATTATAAATATCGATGATGAAGATAATAAAATATAATGATAATTGATATTTACATCGAATGCATTACTGCAATTGACATAATTCATAATGCATATAATCATCAGTATATAAGATTAAAACAAGCCTTTCGCTTTATACAAATAATTAAAGTATATATACTTATACAAAGTTGGTATTTCCAGTTATTAATATACAGTCGAACGATTATTGTGACCACAAAACTCATTCATCATTTAATGATTAGTAAATATATAATAAACCCTCCTCAAGTTTTACAAACCGAGCACCAGTACAACCACAAAATAAAATAAAAAATTATGAAGAGGCTTCGTCGCTCCAAAGTGATTCATCCCCACAGACATATAAAACTAAAATAAAAAAAATAATAATAAATAAATAAATAACTCGCACAATAAAAAACTTCAATGTAAATTACAAACTCTGTTCTCGAACCAATCTATTATGTAATCGCAAATATATACAAGCCTCTGGTATACTTGCAGTATACCTCGATTTTTCAAGGCCCCCTCAGTTATCGCACTCGTTAAAGGCATACCGACCGACAATCAATATAAAAATAATGAAAGAGAGAAAATTAATTTAAATTAACACACGTATTAATATGTCTTTCTCTTGTACATACTATTTTTCGTGTCATGCACGTGAGTTTGTCGAGAGAATGAGAGATCATTGCCGGTTACGCTTCTCCGAACACTTGTGCTCGTGCGAATATGACCAATTAATCCACCTACACGTTATCCGTATGCATCTGTAGATCTAACTTACATCTTTCTCTTTCTCTTTCTGTCCTATTTTCATCTGCTCGATTTTTTTTTATAATTTTTTTTTTACCTTTCCTTTTTTTTTTACTTTGTATATTGCTAATGTTCTTTTTTATGAGCTGTAAATTTATACCTGTTGGAAACTGAAAATATAGTTTCCTTTTTTTTTCTTTTTTTAAAAGTACTTTGCATTTATGAAAACCGCCATTTCAATATACATAGACGCGTTTTACAGACACTTTTTAAGATTTTGCAATGTAACATTGAGTTTACGCTCGTATTGTCTTAATTGCAGCTAATACTTGGAAAACATTTTTTTTTATTTCTTACCAACATACAAAGTTTGCCGCGAGCAATTTTAATGGATATACTTGTATGTGGGTCGGTTAACTTTCATCATGATGAAGTTCTCGTGTCATTTTTCCGTCAGATCAACGACCCAGTTAATTAAATGTACATATCGCACGTAAAAATGTGCAAACGTTTTATTTTTGATTAATTTATCGTGTTAAAATAGTCATTTTAAATAACTGCATCCTTAAAATAGAAAAAAAAATTTTTTAAATTATAGTAGGATTGAGTACGTGACTTGTGAGTATTGTCGTAAATTATTTTTATATGAAGTTGCGGGTGTCATTTGTAATCGAAACGGTTATTAAGCACTTAACTTTATTGATTAATAGTCTATTGATAATTCAAAAGAGATATAATATATAATAATTGATAAAACGGATACGAGGTATGTTTAATCACTGCTTAATCAATTGATTCTAAAGTATATAAAAAATTTCAAATAATTTATAAAAAAAGTGTGTTCAGATGACTAAGCAATACAATAATTTACGTCAAAGATTGTCAAATATTGATATAGGTATATCTTAGTTGCATAAATTTTCATTATATTTTTAAATGAAACATAATGAAATGCAATCGTGCAATCAAGAAAATTTATTTTTATAATTTGGATAACAGATGATTAGAATTTAAATAATGAATTATACAAAAAATTGAATAATAATTTTTTTTTCTCAATTATAAAATATATTGCATCACACATAATTTTATTTTGATTTTACACCAATTTATCAAATTTAGTAGCACTTTAATAAGATTATTTGTAACAGGAAATGATGAAAAAAAAATATTACATTGTCAAAGGCAGCTTATCGGAAAAAAGTCCCACATTGATTGATTGAATTATTCTAGATTTTAATTTAGTTGTTTATTGTAATACTCAAATTATTCTGTTGATAATGATGTATATAAATCTTTACACTTATCGTCGAATTTTTTTTGCTTTGGACGCGGGAATAGTTTATAGTCAAATATTATCAAAGAAATAGTTGATAATAGCGTATTGATATCTTCAGTTTATATATGTTCAAACTGATTTTCGTTTTTTTAACTTTACTTTTTAACAATTTATTTTATAATATCAACATTAAAAAATGTTAAATTAATGTTTATCATTATAACAATATTAGAGGTAAATTTGTAATTATTCTATCTCGTATATAAATATTAAAATTGTATAGTACCTGAAAAAGATAAAAAAATTTCTACTCAAAATGTCTGAAATGTCAATTTTAATAAATAAAATTTTGTTAAACTTAAAAAAAATGAACTTTATTTAATCTCCCATGATTAAATTTAAATCAATTGTTGATTGTAAAATACAGCATGTAAAAATAATTAAATTTTATTAAATAATTACATAAATACTGTATTTAATTAAATTTGAAATTATAAGGAATCACGAAAATAAATAAAACTAAACGTAGTTTGCTTCCTTTCTCTCCGTCGATCAAATCCCACTTTTCCATCAGGTTTTAAAAAAATTATTTAATTGTTTACCCTGCCGCTAGAGGCTCTGTCGTCGATCGTACTCTGTGATATTCAGAGCGGAGAGAGAGAGAGAGAGAGAGAGAGAGAGAGAGAGAGAGAGAGAGGTTCGCGATTCCACCGCCATACTTGCTTGGAGCACGTTAGTGCTTGTTCTCTGCTGTCTCGCTTCTTTACTATTTTCATTGTAAATCTCTTCGTTGTGTGCCTACTAAGGGATAATTTGTAATATTCAACTGTATGTGCTACTCGAGAGGAATTAGTGCTCTGTTCTATCATTTTGGAAGCTGGAATTATGCGGTTCTGCAGGCTACTTCAATCCTAGATCATCAATTAGGAGACTCTTCTAACCGATACACAAATTGTAAAATGTAAACAGCACAACTCATCTATGAATTATCTCAATCGAGTAATGCTTGGATGAGTCGTTTGAACGAAGAATCGACTGCGAAATCAAGTTAGCTTATGGTGTTTGAGGTTAATTTCCATCTACCTACATAGGAATCGTTGCAAAAGTTTAGATTTGCTCCGATACAGCACACACAGGAAACGCCAGCTGAGGAGAGGCAGGTGCGAAAGTGTCCCCCTTTTCAAAGCGCATTATAGCCTCCTAACTGCTGCAGCTGCTGCTGCTGCTGCACCCTGCTATTGTTGTTTAAACATGGTCGTGAGAGGTACGTATTTAATATACATACATGTATGTATATCTACTTATAGGTAGTAGTACCTATTCGCCTACTTGCGTTCTCCGTCTGTTTCTTCCTCCCTTCTCCTCCTAGAAAGTTACGAGATGACGAGTTATATATCTTGCTATGCTTATTCTGCTTTCAGATCTTGCAGCTATTAGCTGCTGTGCAAGTGTATCCGATGATGACTCGTAGGCGGACCGTAGGCGTCCACTAAGAGTCTTTTCCAATTGCTTTCTCTCGTACCATGTATTTTAATTCTGACGTTGATAATATTGAATACTGGCATTGGTGCAGAGTCAAAAATAAACGAAGATACTACTGCCTTTGAAAGTACAAATTGAGAACATGGGTTTTGATTTGACCAGATTCCAAGGCCCTGTTGACGAGGAACTCATTTGTCCTATTTGTTCTGGTGTTTTGCAAGATCCTGTACAGGTAATAATGTCTTTATATTTTGCATTTTAAAATGCAGTCATCAACTACTAAATTGATGTTTCATTTAAAAATTGCATTTATAGGCCCCAGATTGTGAGCATGCATTTTGCAGAATATGTATGAATGAATGGATTAGTCGACAACCTACATGTCCACTAGACAGAACACCAATTACATCCGCACAATTACTACCAGCACCAAGAATTTTAAGAAATTTATTAGCTCGATTGCGTATAAAGTGCGATAACTTTGTTCACGGATGTCAACAGGACATCAAACTAGATAGTCTAATGGCTCATTTAGAAGAATGTGAATTTAATCCAAAACGGCCTACTACCTGCGAGCAGGGTTGCAGTTTAATTATTCCTAAAGATGAAATGAAAAATCACAATTGTGTAAGAGAACTCAGAAACCTTGTTCAATCTCAGCATCAAAAATTGACAGAAATGAGAAGGGAATTGAGTGAGCAGCAATTACAACTTAATGAACAGAAGAGAGAAATAAGTTTGTTAAAAGATTTTATGAGAGCTATGCGAGTATCCAACCCTATAATGAGAGAAATTGCAGATCAAATGGAACAAGATGAATTGGTTAGATGGTCTGCTACCTTACCCAGAGCAAGAGTTACTCGTTGGGGAGGAATGATTTCTACGCCTGATGATATGTTACAGGTATTTTAATATTATTCAAAATATTCCTTGTATTATGTTAAAAATGTTTTCAATTTATTTTTAATATTAATGAAAAATGCTTAATTTTCAGATTATGATAAAAAGAACATTATCAGAGTACAATTGTCCACCTCACGTAATCAATGAGTTGATGGCAAACTGTCATGAACGAAAATGGCCTGCTGGTTTGAATTCTCTTGAAACTAGACAAAACTCAAGACGACAGTATGACAATTATATTTGTAAACGAGTACCAGGTAAACAAGCTGTTATTGTTTTGCATTGTGACAACTTGCACATGCCTGAAGATATGACTGTTGAACCTGGGCTTGTCATGATCTTTGCTCATGGTATTGAGTAAATTTTTACACAATAAAAAGTTATATTTTTCTATCAAAAAGAAATTAAAAACAAAAGAGAGAGAAAATAAGCACTGACTATTTGTGTCGTTTACCATGAGAGCCTCAGCATTAAAAGTGGTTATATCAAATTTGACAAATGCCTTAATTGAAATTTGAATGACATTTTTTTATTACTTTAGTTTTTAATATTCAATGTTTTTGTATTAAGTTTTTTTTCTAGAATATTATTTGTAGGTTTTAAACTTATAATATGATGAATTCCTTCTTTTTCTATTATTTATAATTACTATAATAAACTATGTGATAATTACTTCATGGAAAGTGATTTATTATCGTGATGCATAAAATCCAAAAAGAAAAAAAAAAGAAATAAGGTTATTATATATTTAAAACTAAGTTAACACTGATGTAATAAAAACGTTGAAAGATCTATTCTTGTATGAAATATTTTATTGTAATATACCTCACACAAATCCATATGGGTACTTATACATTGGTGTAATATATTTTTACTTTGTATTACAATATTCAAAATTCTATTAAGATGAATTAAAAAAAAAAAAAAAACGAATTTCAATAACAAAATATAATTTAACGTAAAAAATACAATCATTAAAAACCATTTAAATTTTTTTTTGCAATTATAAACACAAAAGTGATTTTTCATAAAACTTAAACGACCTTACAAGTTTGTGCCTTTTTAACAAAAAATTTACTAAAATAAAAAAACATCTATCAAATTCATAAAAAAAAATATTACAAATAAGGTCAAACAAACTTACTAATCCAGAAACCAAAAAAACAGTAACCATTTCTTCACATATCTTTAAGCTAATAAAGCAAAAGAAAAGATCCAAAACAAGTACACATCTCATCATCGTTTATAATACCGATCTACAAACGCATGCGGCAGACGCGGGAGTTTCAAGCATCGCTCTCCCAAGAGCCTAAAACTCCGAATACTCCGAAATGCCTACCACATTCAGCTCCAGAACTCCCAGCCTCCCATTTACGAAAGAGGGGAGAAAAGAAGAGCCAAGAATGGGAGAGAGAAACCATGTGCCGTCTCGCTATACAAGCATGTTGTATAGCATCATATAAGCGCAGCATCTCAGAATGAGGCATGTGTATATATAAGTAGGTATGTGTGTATATGTGTGTATGCGCGCCGGCTCTCTTTCTTCTCCCTATCCCTCCTTTCCTTTTGCACTCCTCTCTTCGTCATATATACTCCCGCGGCTTCAGTGTGAGGGAGTAGCCCCCATCACGAGAAACGTACGCGTCGTCGGGCCCGGCAGTCCGGCACGAGTAGAGGGCCGGGGAGGAGTTCGAGTATAGGAGAGTCCGGCCCGCACCGGCCGCAAATATTATACAAAGAAAAAGGAAAAAGAAGAGGGACAGAAGAGTGTGTATAAGATAAAAAGAAAAAGGATATTCTCATCGGCTTCGGCCTTACCCTGCGTTGTATAAGAATACATAAATATTTTGTAACGAGTGCCGGGCAGAGGGGCTTGTATAGATCGGATTGATGAGATCCAGCAGGACTTTTTGAGCATGGGCCCAAAAACAACGAATGGGGCTGCTACCACCCTAACGGTGGGCATGCTATTCACTTTACTGCTGCTATTGGGGGCTGGTACAACGGGCAGGGCCGAAATTCTTACGCCTCCGTATTTTAATCTCGCCGAAGGCAAGGAAATAATAGCAAGTGCTACATGTGGCGTTGGCACTGCAGATCCTGAACTCTACTGCCAGCTCGTTGGTGCTAATTCCGATCAGGATGCTAATATCAATCAGAATATTATTCAGGGACAGGTTTGTTTTTTCACTTAAATTTTACTAGCTTTTATTCTTCTTCTTTTCCTTCTTTTCTTTTCTTCCGCGTGCGATTTTTTAACTGCGAGTACAACTGCTTGTGTGTTGTGCTGCCGAAATCTTTCTTGGATTATGGAGCAGTGCCAAGTTTGTATGGTGTTCTATTAAGGGAGGACACCACGGTAAAATTTTCAAGAAATCGATTTTTTTTTTAATTTTTTAAAACATTGTTTGTACTCTCAAGAACATTTTAGACCATTAA
>JAPYZE010001113.1:0-25881 GCA_030522805.1 Leptomastidea abnormis
CGGAAAGCTGAGGAAAAAATACGTCGAAATGTATGTTTAGATAATTTTTTTATTAATATTTTAAGGTCAAAATATCGAGATCAAAACATTGGTTTTACGTTCGCGCGGCCCGTCTGCGGTGGCGCTGGGGCAGTTGACGTGATTTGCCCCATATATGTGTGCATGTATGTGTACATCATTATGATGTCTGAGCAGAATGTGGACAACTTCCCGCATGTCTGTCTCCTATATGCTATGCTACAATATCCTGCTGTTATATTTACTCAAACTCTTTTTTCTTTCTTTCTTTTTTTTTACAGCTGGTATGAGAGTTGAATTAAAAAAGCAAACTTTTTTTTTATTGAATACGTGCAGGTAAATATTTTCATGACATTCAATTTTAGTTTTCACAGGAATGTATCTCAACTTTTAACTTCATAATGCTGTGTATAAATTTAAAAGGTTTGTTATTACAATTTTTGTTTGCAGAATAATATCCTTTCTACCAACATATTTATTCTAATTCCACGTTATAAAAATGAACTTTTTAAAAAAACAATGTTATAACACTCATTTGCCAATAATTCACCCCAGATATAATAAAAGTCATTAACATTTAACAATCTTTCTCGCGGCTATTAAGCAACGCGAACTATAAGGTACTTTAAAAAACAAAAGATGAGATAATTAGAAAAGAAAGAGAAAAAAAAAATTGAAGTAAGTATTCCGCACCCGGCTGAGCGTCAGAGAAAAAGCTTTTTTTATCCCCACCCCCCTCTCCTCCCCCTTGAAGAATATAAAAGAAAAAAAATCAATCCGTAGATTCTTCTCTGGCATACCGGGTAGCAGAAGTGGAGAACAGCATCCGTCGCTGCACTTGACTCGAAGCCATTGAGCTTTGAAGCGCCTACGTCTCTTACCAAGCGTACTTTCTCTCTTTCTCTCTCTCTCTCTCTTTCCAATAGTCCTCCTTCTCCTTTTACTTTGCTTTCTCCCTACTTTACCTTTCGCAAACCCTCCGGGCTTCTGGCATCGATCGTCAGAGAGGAAAAACGTTTTAAGTGTCGCGGATAAAAGAAGGAACAGGGAAATGGAAAGGAGGGGTGGAGGAGATAGAGGATGAGAAAAAGAGAGAAGCCAGTAAAAGGTTCATGGAGAAAGGTGGTAGATGCGCGAGTAGGTGTGAAATTTCATTCTTATCTTCTAAGCTATATCTCGTGCATACAGCCACTCGACGACATTTCGATGTTACGTCTACCTGAGTATAAGCAAAGATGTGTGTGTGTGTGTGTGTGTGTGTGTGTGTGTGTGTGTGTGTGTGTGTGTGTGTATGTAGAAACAGAGACGGGACAAAACTACCAGTGACTTTCTTTCACACTAGCACTTCTAATATACTCGATTCACTTACGTCTTGACGTTGATATTTTCTCTATGCTATATCAATGTGCGAGCCAGGTTTTTAATTCCATTCTTTCGTACATATATTCCATTCTTTGCTTTCTTGTTTCAGCCCTTGTTTTATTCCGCTTTTACTTACTAAATGTACTTGCATTTAGGAATATCAAAAACTCTGATTTTTTTTTTTTTCATTATTATTTTAATGACTTCGCTTTTTTCTATATGTGCCAAATTCTATTACCTATACTTTTAACGAATAGAATTGAATGGATATAGGAGTCCAAATGATAGCGTGCTATTGACAGATCTATCGAAACTATACTGTAATAAGTAATTAATGTGAGACGAGTAGCGAATTAATAATCTTCTTCGATTGCTCAAGCTTATATGCGCAAGAGTATATCAAACCTAATCTAATAATTTCACAAGATTCAAAATGAATTAACTGTGTTTAATAAGCTCTACAACCTTCACTTCAAGAATCTCAATTAAAAGAAATAATAATTGAATTGATTGTCACAAAAAATTCAAAAAATTTTGCGAATAGTAAAATTAAATCCCGATACGTTTACAAATGTTAGATAAAACAAGAGAAAGTGGTGGGAGTAGGGGGATTATACGTGCCTTGAAACAACAAGAACAGGGAGGACGCACATAGCAAACACAGCGCAATTCTCTCGCAAGTCTGCATCAGCGTCGATTTTCCAATTTCAAGCCTAGCAAACAGAGAGAGAGAGAGAGAGAGGTTCTCTTTGGTTGTGAATTTTCGTTAAAGCTTTCTCTCTCACACACGCATGCGATTTTCATAAGCAACGCGTATAGGATATGTATATAGGATTGTCCAGTGTTCACAAAGCTGTGGGTCAATAGCTTGACGATTATTTTGTTTCTATATCTCCAGTTAATTGGATGAGGTTGTCGTGGTGCGACACACAGGACGCAAAGAGGGATATTGCAATTTTGCTATATAAATTCAGCTAGAGTAGCCTCAACATCCTCTTTCACTTTCTCTCTTCCTCGTCATTTTAGATTAAGCTCTACAAACGCCTCTGTCGTCCAGAGAGATTAATGAGATCGGGCTATAGTTGTTTCGTATACGATGGCTTAACACAATTTTACGTTCTGAAGAGATTTTTTTTTTCTTTTTTTTTTATAACTCCTGAGGCGTAGTTTTTTAAATAAATTACGTGTATGTAGCTTTAGAATTTTCATTTTTCAGTTTCATTGGGCCTGGTATGTATGTATTACACGAGACCCTTGACAAACTTTGCCTACTGAGATTAGACTAGCGTTCAAAGCTCGCTCAAAATGCCACGCATGAAAGCAAGAGCTTGACGAGCTCGCGAAATTTGGTATCCCAGCTATTCACGTATAGAGTTCAGACTAACATGCCTTCAGGCTTAGTTACTTTCATTTTCTCCCTCTCCCTCTCTTTTTTACTCCATTCCTTCGACATCCGACCGTTCAACTTTTTTAATGGCTTCTCCCGAGAGTAAATTCAGGCTGCACTTTTAGCTAGTATCCAGCTGCTACTCACAACCAATGGTATTCCTCAACGAAAAACTCGTCATTTCACAAGATCTTTTTATTCTCTAAAAAGGATGTCTAAAATTGACACTAATGCATTTTGAAAGATGCTATTTAATTTAACCTATTTTGTAAGAAGATAAAAATAGATGCTTTTATCAAGTTAAACAAGTTTGTATTTGAATTATTGATTTATTGTTTAGTTTTTACGCCATCGACACCTTAATCCACTTTAGAAATCGATACTTTATTTGATTAAAGAAAATACAGACTTTAAGAAATATCAAAAGTCAAAGTTTCAACACTCAAGCTTAACATAAAACACCGCACGGCTATAAAATGCATATCCTATTTTTATCGGCTACTGTACAAAATTCCAAGTTCTTTATAATTTAGAGTTCAATACGTGCGTGACTGGAATATCAGTAAAATAAAGCTTGACACATAAAATAACTGTAATAATTTTTAGCGTTAATTTTATTTTCTAAATTTAGAATAGAAATTCTTGTGGCACCCTCCATATATAGACTTTTCTTTCATGCGCCCTTTCACCCTCACTCCTCTTTATCCTTTAGAGCATGCGCGTATAGCACAGTACGTTTTACCGCTAAATGCAGCCAAAAAGAGGTAGGGAGGGGGTGGGTAGGGGGGAATAAGTTACGAGCGGCAGTTACATTTCCGTGAATATTTTTAATTTGCAAGAAAATGTCAGAGGCAGCCTTAGCGCGCCCGGAAATTAAGTGCACTCATTAGCGATACTCGCTAACGCAGAAAAGATTTTCCGCACAACACGGGAAGCGCGCACGTCCTCTTGCGAAACCTGCTGAGCTCAAGTGGGTCGTTGTTTTTCTCTCTCTCTCTCTCTCTTTCTCTATCTTCTCTTGGCTTTTCTGGTGTCGCTTCCTTTCTTGTTTCGCTTTTGAATTAATGCGCGTTTACAAAGAATAAAAATTTTTTTGTGGCTTTTTCGACTGATTTTTTTTATACCGTTATTTCAAGAAAAAAGATAAAGGAAATATATTAAGAGGGTGTTGGTATATTTTTTTATTAAACAAATATTCTTATTCTAATACTGAATTTGAGAATAGGTGTAAAAACGAGTACCTATATCACTTTATCTAACAATTTTTTAAAAAAGGCTTGTTTAAATAAAAAATAAAAACTTTGAAAAATAAAAGTTATTTAGTTTATAGGTGAAGTTTACTCGGTTTCGTAAATTTTTACAGCAAATTCTGAGAATTGCCATCGTTAGATTTTTTAAAAAAATATCGTGATATGATATTTTCCATTATTTGTTAAAAAAAAAAAAAATAGTGTAGCTTGCAAATATTGTATAAAATAGAAACTGTACAAATATTTTCTTTAAATTATTCATTTAATTTTTTTTAAGAATTATTACAAATTATAATTTTTTTTGCAACAGTAAATAAGCATCGTATTAAATTTTATTCTAAATCTTACTTTAAGCTGTACAAAAGTACGAAATTCATTAAAAAATATTGTAGTACTACCCTTACTGTCAACCACAGTTGCAAATTAATTTCTCGCACTCAACTACAAGATCCGCACAATTGCGGCCAGCTAAAATCGAAGCGTGTCGTTTACCACACGAGGCTTTATCGATCAAGCACGTGTTCGTTAAGCAAGAAGCGAGGCAAAGCAAAAAAAAAAAGAAACAAGCAGCATGTGCACGTGTTGCTTGGCGACCTGCTCGCAACCGAGGAGGGAGAGAGGGAAGGAGAAAGGGCGATTAATGAGTCTTAACGCGATAATTATACGTCAGCGATATTAAGTTCTCGCTCGTTCTTTTTTGTGCGTGGCTACGTTTTCATTTAATTTTTCGTCAAGCCCCGTTAATTATGTCGGAGCTTTCGAAATTAATTTCAATTTTGTAATTGCATGCAAGGAATATAACGAAGAAAAAGTTGCGCGATAATGCTTTACTACTATTTTTTATTTCACATAGCAATTTTAAAACAATTTGTAAAAGGTTTATTTTTCACAGCAAAGAAAATAATTACTGTGCTACTCACAAACTCACAAACATTTGTGAACTACATTTTAGTAACATTGTTACTTGCACTAATGTACTAAGAGAAATAATGTAAAAATCGTTAAATTTTTCAACAGCAATATACGCTTAAAAATTTTAAAAACTGTTGGAGTTCTTGATGATACCAATAAGATTATTTTTTATATGTAAATGACAAATTGTTAAAATTACCCAAATTATTCTTAGCATTATTCTTATTATTCGTAGATACTTTATTACTATCTTGTCTAATTGTATATTCATATAAAAAAAAACAAAAAATAATATTAGAATATTTTATAAAAACGATTATTATGGAATGAAAGTCAATGACAATTAAACTCGCTGGCACGAGGATGTCGTTCAGTAAAAGTCTGAAATGCTAACCACATATTGTGCATTCGTTTTCTTTTACCCAAGCCCTAGGCGAAATGCGTGCATGAGCCCAGTCGCTTTATGCATACATTACACGCATGACTTCTCTTTAGCTTTGCATGCAGACCGGCACTGTTGCTGCACAGACAGTTTCAAAGAACTCTACCTTTGCAGAAGAGAGTTCCAAGAAAATAAGGCTTGTTTGATGATAAAAAGAAAAAATAATGACTCTTTATCAAAAATATTATTTTGGATTAAAATGAGAAAATAGTTTAACCATTTCATGCAAATAAAAGTGATATTTTAATTTGTATGTAATTAATATACTATTTTTTTCAAATAATTTGCTGTAGAATTCATTCTTAACATGTGGTTAAAGTTTAAGGATTTATGATATTAATATAAATATTGTTATAATTATTATAAATACATAAAGCACAAACCTTTATACAGCTGCTAATCTTGCCAAAGACGAGTGATATCCCAGTATTTTAGAGCTTTAAGTTTTTATAGATCCTTTGAAAATTAAACAGTCTAAATTATAGTTGGAAACTATGATCTAAAATTCAAATACAACGTTCAACTAAACATTGCCATTGAAAAAGTGATGTAACAGATTATTTTACCAAACCAAAACATTTAGTTGTAGCTTTATAAATCTGAAAAATGGAAATATTAAATATTTAATTATTAAAAGATGTGAATTTTAATTTTACAAAAATGTTATCATTCAAAAATTTAATTTTAATGAAAACTAACGTTAAGTTGTGATAAAAACAGATAAATAATAAAACAAAACAGAAACGAACCTTTAAAATTTTTGCTTTCAGTCAAACATTTAACGTACAACTTGTACAAATTATTCAGGATACAAATCTAAAATGTTATAAATTAAATTAATAAATCTAATATTTAATGCTTAAAATTATAATAATACAATTAACAATAAACAATATTTCTTAAATTTAATCAATCATTATTTCAAAGTCCTTATCAAAATAACAAGAAGAATTTACTTTTAAAAATAAGTAATTAATACTAATATTGGGACTTAATAGTTTTAACGAGAGCTTACTCTTACTTTGTAAAAACTTGTTCTTGCTCGATGCTTGATCATCACTTGACCTCAAGGATTTACTGGCATCAGCGACTGTTGGCCAACACTCCACTTTACCAAAAATCCCACACTAAAACCAGACTATTATGTGGCATCTCATATTACACAGGTACTGCTTCATCTGCACAAAATAAACAAACAAATCAAAATACCATCTGTAAAATCTACCTTGACTTGATTCTTCTTCAATATCAAAAACTTGGTGGAAGAAGAGAAGGAGACGAGGAGGAAGAAACATTGGCATAACACCATTACATTACGATCGCGATGCAGCATAGCAAAATATTAAAGCAACCATAAATATATTCTGAAAGTATTACAATTGCATGACTTTTGACGAGTATGTTAGTAACAATGCGAATATCACGAACTAACAAATTCTTTATAAAACGCAATCTAATAAAAGCAATGTGTTTTTATATGCATTACAAACATAAGTACCTCTATTTCAAGACGTAGCTTTCCTCCCAAGCATCCATTCCAACATTATCAGCTTACAAAATGATATATGCATATCAAGTATCAACTGTAGGATGCTGCAGTATTATACATTCAATCTTTTGTTTAGTCATTGCTTCGAACAAAAGTAAGTACTTATAAAAAAAATAAAAACCGAGTTGAAGTAAAAGTTAAATAAGTAGGTAGGTACGCGACACACTGCAAAATGCATATAACCGTTACGTTGTTTGGTTTGAACAGGCGAAGGCAACTATGGCGCTGGCGTAGCGATAGTCATCGTCATCGGTTGTCGACGTCGTGTTGTCTTTTTGCGCTCTCGCTCAACGGACGAAACTTCCGGCCGGCTTCCGGTAAAAGTTTCAAGAAAACAGGAAACAGTGTGTGATATTGTCAATGTGTTGTGATGTTACACTGCGGATGTGCGGGTTTTGAAATTTGTGTATAAGTGTATTTGCATTTCGCAAACGGTATAAAATTTTGTCGCGAACGGTTTCTTGAGGCGAACTGTAATTCGAGGTTATGATGGTCGGTGTCAATAGGCATGCGGTTTTTTATCCGGTCTTTATACTTACGACGGCAAGTTTCGCAGCTCAAACTTCTTTGGCGAAATATTTCAATCACGGCCAGGTGATTATCTGCAACTGCGTTGACCGGGGCTGGCATACGTGCCTCTCGTCCAGCTGATTGCTGTATCTATTATGATGTTTTTGCGGATGTCATATTTTAATTCTGATGCGCTTAAATTTGAAGAATGGACTTCGTAAGTAAATGCAACAAACCACACCTTTAGACTTTCATTCAATATTTATCTTTGAATATATATTTTTAATGATATGAACTTTAGATTCTATCTATTTCTTAAAAATTTCAAGAGAAATATTTATTTTAAACATTAAATAATTTTAATAAGATTCTTAAGCTTTCACAAAATAAAATATTATTTTATTAAATTTCAACTATTGTTTTTTCATTTCTAATATTTATTTTTTCAAAATTTTAGGATTTTTTCTTTGACAAGCAAAATTATACTGACATGAATCATCTTTACACATTTTTTCTGTGATGTACTTAAAGTGATGGAGATCTTTTTGCTGTACTCAAGTTCTTGGTCTCTGATTACAATTCATCAATTCATGAGATCTTCAAGACTTGGAAAAAGTCCTAGGTACCCTTCCATCTTTCCATCTGGCAAATCTACAAAAAGGTTTGTACATTAATAATAATTTCATTTCTTCTCATCTATTTTATTTAACTTTTAAAAAAAAATTTTATTAAATATTTGACAAGTATAAGAGAAACTTTCATATTGAAAAGTTTATTTAATATAAAAACTGCAATATTCACAGAGAAAACAATTTTATCTTCTGTATATTACTATTCGCTATTTTCATTAATTTACAGGTGTCAGTGTAATATTTAATTAAATCTTTCACATTATTTGTAATTCTATTACCTGTATATTTAGTTTTTTGTAACACGATAATGAAAATATCACAATTTATAATACAAAATATTTAAAAAAAATTATTTTAATTTAAGAAAAATGATTCTTTTTTTGTTTAATAGCTTATTTTTTTTTACCTATTTAAATGTTCTTACGAATTTTAAACAGACGAATACCTTAAGCTACTTTGTACAGCATTCGCGAATCTACAAAAAATTTCTAGACGCATTAAATTTTTCTCACAAATATCATACTTGACGTAGTACAACATCGCTTTTTCAACAGAACTAAAACGTGACCAGCAAATCTCATGTATTTTATACGTGAAGACGTGTAGTTACTCGTTTTAGATTTTTTGTCTTGAAATGTAAGATTTAACATTGATGCTTTTTGATTAAATACATTAATAATTAATATAAAATACAAAAATAATATCCATTACTAAATGAATTGTAATTTTATATACATTTTTTTTTATGATAAATAACATTAAACTAAAAATAAGTCAAGTTTACAATTTTATGTCTCTGTCTGAAAAAATTTGAAATGATATACTGTAACATGAACTGTACACGACGTTATTAGATGGTAGAACATACTACTAGCAACTTTTGACATTAGCGGCATATTATGCATGTCCGTGAGTTGGTAAGTATTATTATGGCAATTCAAGCTTAGTAACTGTTTTGTTTATAAAAATGATTTTCAAAAATTTTATTTAAATTAAAATTTAATGTTGCATTGAGTATTAAATTCATCTGCATAAATATTTATAAGTTTTAATCCTACAAATAATTCATAATTATTACGTATATATATTTGTGTTCATAAATAATATATCACATTAATTAATTTTCCAACATTATAGTATCAGATCTACTCTCACGTTATTTATACGATTCACTCATTTTCTATAAATCCATTCTCATAATTAATTCATACAATAAAAAAAAAGAAACAAAGAAAAAATATTCTCAAGCAGTTATTTAAAAAATCGTAAACATTATAGATAAGCAGCAAAAAAAAAAAAAAAATCATCTTTAATGCTACGCGTATATCAAAAATACCAAACTTCCTTTCACAACTCGTTCGAGCTGCAGTTACTGTGAGACTTTTCCCCTTCTCAATGTCAGGCATCGTCGTCGTCGTCGTAGCATTATAGCACACAGCGACAGTAGTAGTATAGTATATATATAGGCTACATCCGAGCTGAGGAAAAACGCGTAAAGCCTCTGCCACAAAGACCGGCCTCCGTACGTCACTAGTATCAAGCAAGCGAGTAGGTACCGCGAGAAAGGGTGAGGAGGAAAGCTCTTCTTCATCCTCTTCTGGAAGAGAAGTAGGTAGCGAGAACTCTGTCTCTCTGTGCTCGTGGGACTTGTGACTTTACGCTTCGCCGACGGCGAGTATCTTTCCGTATCTTTGAGCAAATGCTACGCTCTCGAGGCTTCCTTTTTCTTCCCCCCTCTCTCTCTCTCAACGGCTTTTCAACTTCCGACTTTATACTTTCTTGATTTTTCAGACACTGTTTGCCGTCAGGACGATTTTAAATTATTGCCAGTTCTGTAGAAGCTGAAAAATTTTTAAGAGACGTGCGCCCTGGAATATATCGTTGATGCTGCTGTACTTGCCTATGCCCTACCACATCTGTATATAATATTTAGCGTAAAGAATAAAAACACGCCCTTCGCACTATTTTATTTAGACTTATATCGTCAATTTTTTTTATTTAATTTCTTTTCTTTTTTTTTTTTTTTAATTAGTTGTTCAACTTGATGACTCTTGTTATGCTTCTCCGAACGATCGTTTAAACCGATCATGTCGATCAAATTTACCGAATACACGTGAATTTAGCAAACTCTGGTAATCTTCTTGTCACGCGTGCTTGGATTTAATTTGTACATTGGTTCTTACAAATCCGAACAAACGTTAAATCTCTCCCAATGATAATCACCACTATGAGAATCGATCAGAAGTCAATTGTCGTAGTCGATTATTTTGACGATTGTTGAACGTGAAAATACAAAATTTACATAACAAAATGAAACAATCGTCCGGAGAACAAGTCTCTCTCTCTCTCTCTCTCTCTCTCTCTCTCTCTCTATCTCTCTCTTTCTCTCTCTCTCTTTTGACCTTTTCGTTTAATTTAACTGGTTAATTCCGGTAGGCCGACAAAACGAGTTCGACTTTAAATTCATTGATGGACATGGAATTTGGGGAAAACGGGATTTTCATTCGCAAAGCTCCTAATCGGATTACAGAAATCATACATGGGATTTTCATGCGAAATACCTTGTGTAATTATAAGTTATGAAAAATGCTTGCTTAATTTTACATTCATTTATATCAGCTATATAACTTAACCAATATTAAATAAAAAAAGGTACTGTATATTTTAATATTCTTCGTTAACAATATGTAAAATGCGGATTAAAATTTTGCCATGACATTATAAAAAGACATTCGCATTTAAATGACTTTATAAACTGACATTAAAACCAATTTTTCATTTCAAATTCTTTCATACCTACATCCATAAATTTATTATCCACCAACGTTTCCCATTACACTCTCAGTGATAAACACAATATCATAATCCAAATCAAAAGTCCTTCAGCTTGGTAAAGTTAAATTAGTCCAAAACCAAGTCGGACTAACAATTAATCCGAGTGCAAAGCATCCCACTGGTCCAGATTGCGATTGTTGGGAAAAAGGTTCAAGCTATGTTCTAACGAAAAGGTGAATTCGGTAGAGAAGAGTCGAATTGGTTCAGTACTAAGGGATAAGGGGAGGAGGAGGAGGAGAATCGCTTGAGAAATTTTGCTGATACTCACAAAATGAAAGCGCAGCAGGAGCCGACTGAGAGTTAGTCTACGTGGCGCAATCGCGCTTTGCCTTTGGGATGCATGTTCTACTCGCGTATTGATTTTACTCGACCCACCCTTCTCTCGTTTATACCTATATGACTGCGCGTCTCTTGTCTCTCTCTCGTCCTCTTGATTCGTTACAACTCTATTTGCTTATGCGTTTGCTCTATTCTGTTTTATTGAGTTTTTAATATTTATTTTCTTTTTTGTTTTTCTAGATTTGTAAATTTGTGCAGTACGATTGTCTATTTTCAGTCTAGACGGTATTTTTTTACTTATTTCAATTTATCGGATTTTCACTGTGCTCGTGGTTTTTTAAGGTCCTCCGCACGTAGTTGGATTTTCTTATTTTTAAAGTGATATACCTATTAGTATCGTGTCGTCAATTAGTTTTGATTTCCTTCTTGTTTTAATAGTTTCTCAAAATTTATTATTTCTAGGAAATTTACACAAATACCTACTCGTCAATCAATTTGTCAAGCTTGTAATACTTTCCCAGAAAGTTTCATCCTCAATGCTATTTAGTTTACAACATCATAGGAATTAATATACATATCGTCGGATTCAAATTGTCGATGAAAATAAAACTTTTATTAAAAAACCATTTTTAAAAGTATTTAAAAATTAAAAAAATAATTTTATAGAATAATTATAAATAAAATATTTTTATAATCTCATTTTTCAGTGTAAATCAGATCAAATTAAAAAAAAAAAAAACAAAGACACATTTTGTATGTCAAGCTCATAGTGGCACTTCATTAAAGCATTTATAATTATCAAACGATTGGCAATACCTTCATCCAGCATAACTAATTCATAGATTCATCCACATCGAATCGACCAGACCAAATGATGCAAGGTTATAGAAGGTATACACCGAGAAGCAAATCCTATAGGTTCATTGCGTATATCTGGTATCTCTGTCGCGACAAAGGATATATACTACACAGCATCCAAGCATGCAGCATATAGTGAGTTGCAAAGGGGCTTGCTAGCGCGTCAACCAAATACATTTTGAGCTTTGGCCAGTCACGCGAGCGCACGCGCGCGTTCCTGCATCAGCGACCGAGCGAGTTAGATTGCAAATACGTAATACCTGTAGATCGCGAATGTTGAGGTCTGAGTGGAAGGAAAGGGAAGGAAGAGGAGTGAAACTCTTGAATATGCTGCGGTCAGTGAGCTGCATTGCCCGGAGCTTCGGACTCGTTTGCCGTCTCTCTCTCTCCCTCTCACTCTTCAGGCCTTACTAACGCGGGGATGCATAACTCACTATGTAGACGCCTTGACTTACGGGACGGCGAAATGCGAAAAGGGAATTTAGTTGCGAGACCAACTCTCTCGCTTTCTCTTTCTCTCTCTCTCTCTCTCTCTCTCTCTCTCTCTCTTTGATGCTCTCTATTCCTGTGCCTATATGCTTTACTATATCGCACATGTGTGTAACTGGACTGAGGAACTAAACAAACTTCATTGAGGGATTCGATCGAACTGTTTCGGTGGTTAAGATACTTATAGGAAATTTATTTTTCTTTTTGTTGATGGAGTTTTGTTTTGTTGAAAATTTGAGTTAAATTGTATAATATGATATAAAATTTTAGCAAATATTGCAAAACAATTAATTTTAATTTTTAATAAATTATTAATTTTTGTATTAATTTAAAAATTTTTTTTTAATATTCCGAAGTTGAATTTTTGCAGAAAAGATCTAAAATTACTACAATTCTCGTAAAAATATAATAAATTTTTAATAAATGTTATAAATTTGAATAAATCGACTATTATTACACTTGTCAAAAAATTTTTACACACGACTTCAGCACTGATTGTACGACAAAAGTAGTACATATCTCGCTACATGCATTATTTGAATATTGCCTCTTTCATATATTACCAATAGAGCAAATATTTCCCTCTACCCGATTTAATATAGTACGCGTCTGTCACAGAGTTACAAAAAAAAAAAAATAATAAAAAAAATAAAAAAAAGAATGTTCCACTTTATACAGAAGGCACGCCTTCCGGTCTCTATGCTTCTGCTGCCACCCCATCCCTTTTTCATTCCTGCCGCGAGACGCAGTGTCCCGACAATGCTGCTGCTGCCGCTCTTGCCTGCTGAAAAATTGAAATTTTCGTCACACAGACCAGGAGGAAGTTGGAGCAACCAAGCTCTTTTTCTAGCATAGCACACACATACATACATACATACATACATATACTGGCATTCGAACTCTCGGAAATAATATTACAACCCTCATGTGTGCCATTTCCAAGGGTCATGTGAAGTTGCCGATAGTTTTTCCTAACCCTCGCGTCCTTTTCAAAACTTCCCCTTTTCCCTTTACGTCTTCTACTATATTTCCGAACGGGTTTGAAAACCCTATATTCACCACTCGATATTTTTTCCTTTTCTTTTAAATTTTTTTTATAAAAACAAAGTTTAAGCCATTTTCACATGTGTATGTATAATGTGTGCATGTGTGTGGACATGTCCGAGTCGCCGCTGCAGCTGTTCTACTCAAAAGGTCCGCTGCTGTTCCATTTAGGTCGCAGCGACAATTTTACGCGGCAGCCACGTCAGTTTTCGCGAATTAAAAATGTGTCGCGCTACTGGTACAAAGGACGACGACGACGACGACGACAACGACGAGTCCACCCACTAGCTGTTAGCGCTTATATATACATACATATATACATATATCTTGCGGGTTCACTGCAGCGTCCTTCACTCCGCCTTTTCCAGAATCCAGCGTCAACGCCACTCGCCCGTCGCATTATTCATTTTCCACGATGACTTAATTCCCGCTATTACTTATTCTCACCGTTCGCGCGGATCTCGTCGCTTCAGCTTTCTGGCTCTAACGCACCTCTACTCTCTATCTCTATCTCTCTCTCTTTTTCTGACTGCTTCCTTGTCGTCTCTCTTTATGCACACCTCTTTCTTTCTCATTATTTCCGCTTTCATATCTCGGAGCCAGGCATGTGTGCGTGCTGACGTGTTTAAGGGAAAACGTTACGAGCTGCTTTTCAAAGTAATGTTTTTATAATGTTGGTCACGCTTTTTTTTTTTTTTTTTTAATGCAAAAGCTAAAATAATTCTTTAAAAAAAATCTCACAATTTTTATTTGTTGAATTAAAATTATGCATGTCTGACTATTTTTTGACTATTACTACTTACTCGCGCAAATGATAAATCATTTATCACTATCATTTATTTACGAATATTTTTCAGAAATTAGTTTACTATATACTCACAAAATAAATTAATCATGAAAATGCACGATTAATGCACGTTTTCCGTAGCAGCATAAAATAAGCAAACCTTTCCCATACATTTGCCGATTGTTGCTAGAAAAAAAAAAGAAAAGAAAAAAAAACCAAGCATATAGCAACCGAGCAAAGCACAATAATACCGAAGCAAACGGCTGGGCTCTCTCTCTCTCCCAGTCATACATACGCGAGTAGCCGATACAGAATTTTATTGCCACTGCAGTACACGCTCCCATATACTCGTTCTCCACACACCCTCACATACACACATACAGCTATGAAGTTATAGTGTGAGTAGAGTATAGGTGGGGTAGGAAGGGTAGAGGAGGGTGCGGAAGAGTAGAGGGTGTGCAGAGGCGTCCAGAAGCGAGGATAGATCGAAGAGGCGAGGTGTGCAGGGGCTGAGCAGAGAAAGAGAGAGAAAGAGAGAGAGAGAGAGGAAGGTTGGCCGCTATCGGCGTGATATATGAGCGATTTATCGTTCGGCCCGGGCCCCCGTACTAGCATCTTTATATACGTATATACCTACGCCGGTTTTTAAAATTATACAGGAGCCGCTGGCGTAAAATTTTGCTGTGGCGATTTCTAGCTGTGCTGTCGTTGCTACTGCTGCAACTACTATTACTACTACTACTACTACTACTCTTGAGGGTCGGGTATATGCTTGTGTTGGGTCGCTTCACCCTTGCTGATTCTATTTAGACGATAAGAGAGCTTGATATCCAGGTGTAGGTGCGAGGTTTGCTGTAATCTTAATGAAAACTTCCGTTTCACTTTTGCCTTCCCTTTTCTCTCTCTCCTCTCTCTTTCTTACTTACAACCCTTTTCTCCCTACAATATCTGACTGCTGTCATTCTTTGATAAGCGCAGTGTTGCGTTTTGTTTTGACATTTAATTTGTTGTTTTAATTGAATGCAATTCGTTATATACGAATGGATAAACTAGTGTTATTTAATGTAAGTAAATATTACGTAAACCCATTGTTATTATTCATTTGTTGTTTGTATATTTGTTTCTGCGAGAGGATTTAACGTTACGAAACGTAAATGTTTTAGAATTTGGTATTACATAAGTTTAGGAATGGGACTGAAGTTTACTTGATTATAATAAATATTGGAACAAACAAGAATTTATAAATCAAGTTTAACGTTTAAAAGTTTATTCTATCTTATGATTTTGTTTTTATAAAAGTTCAAATTTATAAAGCTGCAGTGTAGTAATAAAAGAAATAACACAAAAACAATCCAAGCCGTAAATTATTGTAATGCTACTATTTTTTCTTCACTTCTTCTTTCTTGAAAAGTCACAATTAAGTATGTACAATTAAAACATTACCTACTTTCTCAAATTTATACCACTCAATATTTATTCATCATAAAAAATTAAAAACCCGATTGCATTAAGAAATCAAACTTGTATTTAACGTAACAAAATCTACAAAATTAATCATGTACTAATAACATTTATTTTACCCTACATTAAAAAAAAAAAATATATATTGCATATAGGTACTCGATGAATACTAAAAGCGTATAAATAATCGTTCACTATAGCTCTATATCTCTCATTAACTCAACGATCTTATAAAAGCTAAAGAATCTGCTTATTAATTAAAATCCTGCAGCAAGAAAGAAAAGTAAAGCGAGTGTTTACTACGCTTGGTAAAGCAGAAGCTCATTCCTCTACGGATAATCGCGCAGCTACTCCGAATAGCGTAAACTCCAACATTAAGTCTATAATGAATATTTATGCGGAGCTCGCAAGAAATATACACACACGCACACTCACACATATACATACACATACTCTCTCTCTCTCTATCTCTTAGCTTTTCGCAACATACCGGGTGCTAAAAGCCAGGATTAATTGAAAATCCATTAATTCAAAGCGAACCCCGATAAATCGAGAATCATCCTTCTAAGTATATATACCCCTCTCGATCGATTCTTGCAAAAAGATAGTCAAATCCTCCCTCTCTTCTCATCTCTCTCTCTCTCTCTCTCTCTCTTTTTCAAGAGAGAAGCAGATATCTTCGCGTTATCTCTAAAAACGCGAGTTGCAGAATCTTACTCATATGCATATGCTAGTAATACTGTAAGCTTGTAACAAAGAATGACTGGAAAAATAAACATTTTCATATTTCGCTATTGGATAGGTATACACGCATATACAATGTAATACACGTAGTGAAAGGGGCAACTCGAGTACAACTCGCCAATGGGTTATAGTTCATTCTAGCGAAACGCCAACTGTGGAAGGAGGAAAGTCGAGGTAGTGTACGATGAACGAAAACGAATAGTCGTAAATCATGCGCGAATACAATACGCAGCTGACAATGCGCTAGAAAACACTACTTCTCTCCGTCTCTCTTTTTTTATCTTTCTATTTTTCGTGTATTTTTCTTTTGACCTTTTGCTTTTATTTGACGAAGCTTTTTTAACGCTCTACCAGGTATGTAATACACACACACACACACACACATACACACACACACACACACACACGCACCGAGAGCTTGCATTTGTCCACGCCCTACATTATATATGTGCTCTATGGACTTCTTTCCGTCTCGTTTTTATTTACTGCTTTTGTACCGGCTATTGCGTCCATTGTCTCGTAATCGATATTCATTCCAATTGTTTTTTTTTTCTTCTTTTTATTTTCCCTTTTTTTTTTATCTCTTCGTGTACCCGATTTGTTCTTTCATTAATGTCGTTGCACCTAAAACAATGAGAAACTCGATAATTAATATCCTTGCTTGGCTAACAAGAGTTTGAACACCATACACAGATACATAGGTACACAAGAACACCAGAGAGCAAAAAAGATAAAGTTGAAGAAAAACAGAAGGTTTATTATTTCGTATCGGTGAGCATCATCTCTCACCTACTACGTGTCTCGGCAGTTTAATTTCTATCTCGATTGTCTTTGTCCCAGAGAGAGAAAGAGAGAGAGAGAGAGAGAGAGAGCAATTACTTCTACGTCGTTGTGTGATATCAAAACTACATACGTTTGATTGCTGTTGTAAACTATAAGATAGGACACACTAAGCTATAAAGCTAAAATACTTGATTGATTGTAAAACTTGAAATGAAATACATGCTCAGATTAACAATTACCTTTTGCACAGAGAAAAAAAAAGAAGTAAATATCACAAAAATTAATTGACCGTCTTTAATCTGGTCTATTATGTAGTTAAATTAGAGTTAAATATTATCTTTTAAATCAAAACATTTTTCACTTCGAGGAAAAAAACAAAATCTTGCCATAATACGTGGTGACTCACAAGCTTGATACGACGTAGTCAGGAAACTTGCGTGTCAGGCTCCGTGAAGCTTGCTCTCTGTCCTGCTGCGCGCTAATTGCCATCGTGCTTGAAAGCGTCGGGTAATTGTCGCGCGCGCGTGAGTGCAAGCTTATCGAGACCAGATGCGAGCTTATAAGCAAACGAGCTTCGATCTTTGTATATACTATGATATTTTACGCGCTGGTTTATCGAGGCAATTTAAAAGGAGAGAAAAAGATAGAATTAGTTGCTCGCTAACTATTATTTTTGCAACGAGCGAGAGTTGGATTTATATATGTGCATTGACAGAAAGAGAAAAATCAAAGTGGCCATGCGTGCATTTTGGCCGTAGCGAGTATAACCAGGATAGCTTGGCAAAATTCAATTAGACTCGCTCTTTTAAATCTTATCACAGAAAGGGGGAGGACACTATCTGGCTGCCGCAGAGCACGAAAAAGTGAAAAAAGGCCGGAATGCACTAAAAGAGGGTAGGGTGGGAAGGTGGGGAGGGGGGGTCTGGAGGGTGGGAGACGAAAGAGAAGGCGGAGTTGGGAGTTAAAAAAGAAAGAGAGAGAAAAGCGGACAGACAAATGGCAATGAGGTCGGATTAAACGATAAATTTTGAACTGCGTAAAACTCGATTTCATTGTTGAGGAGGGAAAAAGTTTAGAAGCACATCGCTAGCTAGCTAGCTAGTGTGCTAGCTCACCTCTCTTTTTCAATAAGTTTTCTGCGTCTTGGCTTATATGCGAATTTTGTCAAATTGTTTGAGGTCTTTTCAGCTTAAATTGCTTTTAATAAGAAATGATTAAAATAGTTATTGCGCCTGAAAACGTATTTCTTTAGAAAATTAAATGAGCTATTATCTATATCTATAATATGTATTTGAAACGTAATCAATTTGAAAATTGAAATAAAATATATCAGAAATCTTACAAAAAAAGCTAACTGTTTCAAAGCAGCACACTGAACTTTATTTTTGATCAATAACAACTTATTGTTAAATGAATAAAATTCACAAAATATTGATAAAAAACGTTGTCGATATATTTAAGTTTTAAATATTAAGTCTTAAATACTTCAAATATTTTGACGCAGGCAACATTACTTCATCATAAGCAGTTTTTGTTATCAGACGATTCATCATCTGCCAAACAGTTGACTGCAATAAAATATAATTTATGTTTCCTAGAATATCGACCAGAGCGTTTACAAAGCTCTTTTATAGAGATGTTAAAACAGCGAGTTGTGAAAGCGAAGAAAATGGTGTTTATTATTTACCTTTATTCGTGCGTAACCAAACGAGAACGTAAAGTACAATTTTATTTTCGACTGGGCTTAATAAAACAATAGAATTGAATGTTAAAACATTAAAAAGGATATAGAAAATTTTATCATAAAAACTTTGTTATTGGAAAATAACATTTGAATTTATCGCTTAAATTTTTCGCACAAAATAACACAGTTAAATCGTTAAAGAGTTTTAAACATACAGTTTTTGACCATTTGTAGCATAATCAAAATACTCTAAATTAAGGAATCAATTCTTTTGATACATTCAACGACGACAGAGATTATCAGTCTTTTTAAAATAAACATTTGTCGTTAATATCCTGAGTATATAAATAATTTCCGATAACAACATATCGAATCACAATATACGAAGAATCAAATTGATAATAATGAAGTGATAAATATTAATATGAAATTTTCCATCTATCAAAATCCACTATTACAGTTTGATGAAAATAGTTCAATTTGAATATAAGCTTCCTACGCAGTGAATCTCTAAATTGAGAGACCGTATCCCCCTCTCTCTCACTCTCTCTTCCAGCATCGATATTTCATTCCACGGACAAATTGACGTGAGCAGAAAGTATTATAGCATATAGAAAATCTCTTATAAGAACGATATGAAATTCTGGCCAACCCAATAGGTTCTCGAGAAAAGCCTCTTCTCAGTAGGACCAAGCCGTTAAGGAATTCCTCAACGTTCAACAACGCGATCCTTTATCTCGTAATATAAAACCCGCAGATAATCCATAAATCGCAACGTATTGTCAAGGCCATTCTGACTGCCAATTAAAATATATCCCCGACTCGGTTTATTACACAAGTTCTCTTTCCAAATCCATAATATAGCCTCCTCCCTCCTCCCCTTCCCTCGGGTAGACGTCTCTCTTTTGTGACCATCGAATATTTTACAAGGGGGTCGTCATATCGATGGTACCTCGTTATGAGAATCATAAATAATTCTCCAGAGCCGATATGTCCCATGACAGTCTCAGAGAGAGCGGACATAGTCTGTAGTAACTTCACAAGTTTAGAAACACATCAGCACAGCTCACATATAGGGTAGACACTCTCTTGTCTTCGCCTCTAGGTAAAGTGAAATTCTTGCCAAGTTTCGTTTAATTAGACTGTCGTCGGGAGGAGGAGGAGAGACAGAGCGCTAGCGATTAATTGTCTTCTGGTCGATCCGCGTCTCCTTGCACATATATACTCTAACATATACCTACAGAGACACATGCAGATTCTTCAGTTGAGGTTGCCGCGGTGAGCCTTTATGAATTACCTTTCACGCGACCTCTTACTCTTTGCCGCCTCTCTTTGAGATTCGTGTCTCGTATATGTCACAACTAAAGCTTGTAGCCCCCAAGTGATGATGATGAAGACAGTGAGAACTCGTTTTTGCACAATTGTGAGGCTTTGAGATTTGGATGACGTTTGATCCGCTGATTAATTTTGAGAAGAGGTGAAAGGTTATGCAAATCCAATATTATATAATTTTGGGAATTGAAACAATGGATTTCGTGATTATGTCATTATAAAAGATTCGTTTTCTTTTGCTAAAAAATACTCAACATTTCTTGTTAATGACACTGAGCCAAGTTAATGATGTATAAAAAAAGACTATTATGACATTCAAAGAAGTCAGAAGAAAATGACATCAAAGGAAAGAAAATATATTAAAAGGAATTAAAACAAAAAGAATATCAGAAAAATATCCACGTAAATTGCATTTGTTAACATATTAGATAAGCTTCATTATTTCAATGTTTCACTAATAACATGGTAATAACAGATATTCAATAGGTAACGAGCAACAGTACATTAATTCTTTGTTAAACAGACATTACCCATTCAAAATCATTCCCTCAAATAGTATCGTTCCTTCATAAACATGAGAGCAAAGCTAAGGAGAAAAAAACTACCCTGTGAGATAAGCTAACAAAGGAAAAAAAAATGTATGTCGAAGACTGTAGGCTATAGGATGTGATCGTGGATGATGGCAGTAATCACTTGGAGTACCATGACACAGCGCGTTGCTTTACTATAGATTCTTTCAAATCCCTCTCATTCCATCTCAGCCCTCCATCTCTTTGGATTTCTTTGTCCGACGATAATAATAATAATAACCCCACGCGAAAGAGAGAAAGAAAGATCTATGAGTTAATCGGGTCAAGCTCGCAAGCTTTTCTTCCCTCAACGATCTGCCGTAATAATGCCTCACAAGAGTAACGACATTTCTCTTTTTCTCACTTTTTTCCCTCTTCATCCACCATACAAATCAGGGTATAGTCGATCCACGTGATCTGGTCACGAAGTTGTGATTCGTGGAATAAAAAAAAGAGGGGAGGGGCGGGGAAGATAATCCACGAGTACGTGGAAGCGACGTGGGGGGCTCTATTATTTAATAGCCGCTAAACGAGAGATGAAGACGCGTGACGCAGCGTATAAGAGAGTAAGGAGAAGGAGGAGGAGGAAGAAGAGATGATTTCAAAGGCTTGATTTACGCGCGCTTTTATAATCGCTTTATTATGCGCCACTTTCCTCTATCTCGAAAAGCTCAACGGGGGAGAAACATTATTTTTTAATCTTCGTCCCTTTATATCGGCGCGTAAATCCGCGCGACGACGACGACGTCGACGCTGATGGTGGTGGTGGTGGTGGTGGTGGTGGTGGTGGTAGCGGCCAGCCATTACCGGTTCGCATTAGTTCTGCATTATCTGAAAAATTCAGCGAGAGTCCAACGTCCGGCATTACCCTTCATCCGTCCGTTCCTATATAAACGTCGACCACCACGCTTGGTTACTTCAAAATGACCAGTTATGCTCGCAAGAGCATGATTCATAACGTTCGTTAATTTTTACGTTCTTCTTGCTCGTTTTATAATCTCAGGGGCTGGATTGGATTAATATGATTTTTATCAAACTCGATCGGTGATTAAGCTTATTGGTCATTACGTTTTATACAAAAACAATTTTATGAAAATTATCTTTATAATTTTATTTACCGTTGCGTAATATAATTATACTTGTGTTCTTTTTTATTTTTTTATGTTTAACAAACTTGATTAAAGTGTCCAAAAATAAAAATAGAGGGTGTCATCAACTTGACAAACTTTTCGTGAACCAGTTAAATTATTCGTTAAATGAAAAAAAAAGAGGGATAAACTGTCGGATTAAATAGCCTATGTGACGAAACAGTCACGTTATCATAATAATAAAAGTCAGAGAGTTGCCACTAGCGTTGTGATTTAGTAGAAAATCCCCATAAAATAAAAAAAAAAAGAAAAAAAAAATCGTGAATAGCAAACAATTCAACAAAGCGGATGGAGATCATCGGCTGACAGAAATAACGTAAAAAAAGAGAAATTCTTTTATTATTTCATCAAAGCGCGTGTATATAGTTGCAACAGCAGCAGGAGCAGTATATAGCAGAGCAACAAGCAGCACATCCTCATATTCTACTCGTCCTATAGCAGTAGCATCAGCAACAGCAGCATACACACAGACTGCAGTTCATAGCGAAGTCTCATCGTCCCGTTTTTCACGTTATGTCCATTTACGTGCGACAATGATGCAGTATACCATTACAGCGGTGGGAAGAGTAAGGGGGTGGGGTTTGTGCGTAACCCAGGCTCGCTCACGCCAGCGCATAAAACAATATCGACTGAGTTACGCCTGGCTCTCTCTCTCTCTCTCTTTCTCTGTAGCTTCACATACACCCCTTTCCTCTCATCCTGGGTTATATATTGCCAGGGAAAAGTCATTTCAACCCGAGCTAGCACACTGGGATTTATCGCCAAGCGAGGATCTCTCTCTCTCTCTCTCTCTCTCTCTCTCTCTCGTACGCGAAACAATTATGCTTTTTAACGGTGAGTCCGACCATGCAAAAGCGAGTGCCCATTTGGTAGCAAGGCTATTGTTCCATACGGGTGGGCACGACGCCCAAGATGCCACCACCACCACCACCACCACCACCTCGTTACGCCTACCAAGAACTTTGGTTTTAATACTTCCTACCTTCTAAGTGTTTGTGAACAAAAAGCAGTAAACAATGAGGGGTCACACATGTGTGCATATTATATAATACCTGGTTTATATTATATCTCCTTTTCAACTCTCTTGTTCAAAGTATACCTCTCGAACTTGGTTATACTTGTATGCAAAGATTCTCTTTGACATATTTTTTTCTTCTTCTTTTTTCTTGTAAGTTAAAAAAATTGCCGTAATCTGATTTGGAAAGCTGGAACACGATGTTTATGTTCCGGTGGAAGATTTTAATTAATTTTTTTTTTTTTTTATACCTCCTGTTGGAATAGCAGACACTGTGTTTTCGGCCTGGAAAAAAATGCGTAAAGTTGGAAATTTTCATTTCGGACGGGCGCTTGTGCATTTAAAGTAGCGTATTTTTATTACTACAAGAGCTGTCTGGATTATTGTAATCCTACCATGTATGTTGCAAATGAAAGAATATTACGTGTGTATATGTGGCTCTTTGACAACTGTTTAAATAAAATCTTTCATAACTTGATGAGTCAACGAGATAAATTAATTTAATTTTATATGATATGCATAAATGATTTTATAATACCATTAGTATTGATTAAATAATTTTCAAAATTCAGTTATGCTAGATTAATTTATAGTATAGAAACGTGACATTTTACATGGTATAATTTATTATTCAATGGAGTTCCGGTACAGTTCAGTGTATAGAGCGTCGGCTTCGTAATTCCCAGGTTGTGGGTTCGATTCTTGACCTCTATCATTCTTGAGATTCCGAGCTCTAGTCTGTAATACATTCATTAGAGTGTCATAAAAGGCTTTACAAATAAAAATCTCAGAAGAGTTGCTTAAACATTTAAGTTTGTGATCTATATTTTTTAATTTTATTTTTGAATGTAAAATTTTTTTTTTTAAATAATTTACGTTAGAAATAATAATGTCTTATTATAATAAAATGAAAGTAAAAATTCTTTATTGCATTAACTAGCCTTTACTTAATTTTTCCCAATAACATTGCGACGCCCCCTATGAAAACTAAGATAAGTAGAATTGTCTTACGAAGAAAGGTCTCGTAAAGAAGTCTTACGAAAAACATGACAAGTCTCTGCAGTTTTGCGAAAAATATATGACAAGTCTTTGTAGGTAGATATGGACACGGAAAAAACTGACGAAGCATGAGATTCCTATAGGTAATTTGTTAATAATAATTAGTTATTTTTATAACGTTTTGTAACTTTTTGATTACCAAAACATAATGCATAAAGTTTAGTGTCCACTTCTGGAAGTATATTCTTGCCTCATCTCCTACATCAATACTTAAAAAAAATTATAGTAGTATTATTTGTTGAGTAGCTCCTTTATGTAGTTATGCTTTTTAATAAGATTTATTTACAATTTCTGATATTTCTTAGCTATTTATGTTTTTTCCGTGTCCATAAGTCCATATCTACCTACAGAGACTTGTCATATTTTACCTAAAACAGCAGAGACTTGTCATGTTTTTCGCAAAAAACACGTTATTCCTATAAAATTTCTACTTATATTTATTCTCGTATAATCAGGACTTGTTATATTCTTCGCAAGACAATTCTACTTATCTTAGTTTTCGTAGGAGGCGTTGATAGGTCCACTATAATTAATTCAATAAATGACCTCTTTAGCAAATTTTTAAAAATACACTTGCATGAGAAATTGAAATGACGAAATGAAATACGTGAAATAAAAATAAACACGTAATCTGACTAAAATCGTTTTGATATAGACCTGGTAGTCAATAATTTTTCGAGGAGGTATTCGTAAATTTTTTAAAGCCTGAACGTAAACATTATTCAAAGCGCGTCCAGATTCTGATCCGCTCGTAAATCTGATCAGTCGTAAATGTCAAAAAGTTAAAAAAAGTATAATTCACGTGACATTATAAAGTTCCATAGCCCCATTATATATATAAAAGCTCCCGGTATTTCCTCTATACTACCACCACCGCCACCACCACACAACAGCAGCATCATCTCTCGTGCGCTTTATATTTTACAACCGGTAATTAAAAACAATTACCCTTTCCTCATTCTCTTCCCAGAATTCTCTCTCCCCTTCCCCCTCCTTCTCTCTTTATCCACCTAACCATCCTTCTTCCCTTCAGTTTCTCTCTTCTATAACAACCAAGCAAGCCTATACTCTCGGCTGATGCAGATATAATTCAAAGGGGGCAAAGCCTATCGCAAACTCGTAAATTATTCAATAACCGGCCGGGTGAGCGCGATAATCCCACGACGTGCGCGCACATTCGCGTGGTGTGTGCAGCATATATACACTATATACGGCAAGAGTATACAGAAAGCCGCGGGCTTGGGATATCATGAGCGCTATGGGTAAAATAAACCTCGGGTGTCGGCTCTTGTGCTTTCCTGTGGAGCTTTTTGCAAGGTAAAAACACAAGGTGAAAGGTGAAGGGAAATTGTAGACCTTTAGCTAGCGGCTTGTTATTACGGCTTTATTAGATGCGTTGGTTGAGCTCTCTCTTTCTCTCTCTCCCTCTCTCTCTCTCTCTCTCTCTCTCTCTCTCTCTCTCTCTCTCTCTCTCTCTCTCTCTCTCTCTCTCTCTCTCTCTCTTGTACCGATGGAAGATGAGATATATTTCGTGTGTTGCTTTAGTGTTTACATGCTTCAACTTACTGATCTGCATGTTTATACTGGACCGTAGCGTCTACTCGCGTTGGCATTACTTTACGTAAGCTGAGATTGTTTAATTTTTTTTTTTTTTTTTTTTTTTTTTTTTTTTTTTTTTTTTTTTTTTTTTTTTTTTTTTTTTTTTTTTTTTTTTTTTTTTTTTTTTTTTTTT
>JAPYZE010001114.1:0-33395 GCA_030522805.1 Leptomastidea abnormis
CGCGACATCTCAAAAGCATACTTGCACACATATATATATATATATATATATATATATATATATATATATATCTATATATATATATATATATATGTAGTGTTACCACTTTTCTCATTACGCATTACTATCACCAACTTTCGTGAAATAACCACGAATTTTGCGCGATGTTTGTGCAATTATACTTTAGTCGCTTTCTGTGTTCGCGGGGTAGAGGGAAGCTTTTATGTTACAAGTAGCTTTTGTAATGAGTTCTGTGCTACCGGGAAAGCTTTTGCGGAAACTGAATCTAGGAATAGGAGAGAATATAAGTTTGAAAATGGTGTAGATGGGGAAAATGTGTGTAAAGAAAAATTGAATTGGAATTTGTGAGATTGATTAATTTTATTTTTTATTAAAATATAAATTGAAATTTACCGTCCTAAAATTATTGTCTACATAATTCGGTTACATTTCTAGATACAAAGCACAAAGTGACGAAGTGAATCTACGCATGGATAAAAAAATAATTGTAAAATTTATCCTTGTCGATACCTAGTAATAAAAATATCGTATAGCAAAAATAATCCAAGTACACATCCATAAAGCAATATATTTGCAATTCTCTAGATTACATAGGCTCAAGATGAAAGAATAAAAATAAGTAGAATAAGAGTCTCATACAAGCAGTCAAAAAGCTAAAGGTGCTTGATTCCAACCATCCAGCGAGATGTCTGTCAAAATAAAATAAAAAAAGTCTTTGCTCGCCCTTCGCTCAACAGAGTAGGATAAAAAAAAAGAGGACGCATTGGAAGGAGGTAAAGAAGGGGTCGAAGGGAAAAGTCTCAGTTCTCGAGGACGTACGCGCGCCAGAGGGAGAGAAAGAGAGGAGAAAAAGATAGCCGAGAGAAAGAAGAGTATATAGAACGGGAGCGACAAAGCGAAGGAAAACGAGGAAGCTCGATTTGTGGGAGAGTAAGGAGGGGATGCTGGGAGACGAAGTCAGAAAGAGAGAAAGAGAGAGAGAGAGAGAGAGAGAGGACGAGTATCGAGGGCGCTAATGTTCCCCGGGGCAGGAAACGCCGTCTCCATCCGTGCACCCTCTATCTCTTCGGGCCGGCGAAGCAAGCAAGCAAGCAAGCAAGCGAGCGAATCAAGTTAGCTATATATACCTATATGTATGTATGAGGCAAGCGAGCGTTCATCGCCCAGTATACGTCTCTTGCCTATTTTTATTCGTCTTTATCTGTAAAAGAGAGAAAGAGAAGACTCGAGTTGGTTCCTCTCCATTTCCTCTCTCTTTCCAGGAGTTCCTCTCTCTCTCTCTCTTTTACCTCCTACCTACCCTTAACCACTACCACCACCTACTCTTTCTCACCCCCCCCCCCCTATATTCTAGAGTTTCTCTCTTCTAGCAGCGATGCGGTGACAACAACATGCAAACATTCCGGTATTTGCAATTCGAATGCCGCAAAACGCGGTTGTAGAAAAGGGGAATGGGAAGGAGGAACAACGACGACGACGAAGACGAAAAAGACGATGCTACCACTATCGACTTACTCTCTCTTACTTATTCGCATATAGCTCATACTTGCTTCCCCTTTTTTTCTTAAACCTTACCTCCCCCCCCACCCTTGCCCCGTTTTTCTTTCTATATATCCGCTCTGTTCCTTATCCGCGTTGCCTTTGTTGACGACCCCCAACCCCTCTTCTCTCTTTCTCACGTCACCGACTTGGCTATCTTCTTTTTTTTATACTTGTAAAAGCAAAAGATGTGGAAGAAAAGAAGAAGAAGAAAAATACGCGATGGGTAGTATGGCTGGAAAGAAAAGCTAAGAAAGTTGAAAATAAAAGAAAAAGATGCTCGAGCTATCTATGTACCTATTCTATTAGGAGACAGTAGATGATAAGCTCCACTTTCGTGTAAACCTTGTACGTATGTGTAAAAAGAAAGTAAGCACTTGGCTCTAAAGTTGGTTGCATGAGACTGATTTTTTTTTTCTTTTACTAGCTGTAATATAAGTATCTGTTTCTACTTGGATGAGAAAGAAAGAAAAAATGCAAATTCAGATTTTTCGAGGCCGTTAGGTGCTAACGTATGCGTGTGTTCATACTTTTTTTCGTTCGTGAATTTTTCGATGAGTTGAGAAAGGAGGATGGTTGAAAGTTTGTTTTTGAAAAAGTTAGTTGTGCAGTTATATATGCTTGTGTGTGGAGTGTATTTGGGTGTTATAATGAAGGATAAGAAAAGTAGAGGGTGGATGAAAAGTTTTTTGTTTGTAGAGGGGGTGGGGGGATTTTATATGCGAGTGAACGTCGTTTTTCATGCGATTGGTAAAAAGAGAGTCGATTTGCTGTGTCTGTTATTGTAATTTGCGATTTTTTTGTATTACTATTATAAATTGAAATAAACATATTTTATTATTTTTTTTTTATAATTTTTCAAAAAATTTTAAATTTTTGATTTTAAGATTCTATCTATAACAAAAAAATAAATAAATAAATAAATAAATAAATAGAATAAATTTATTATTAACAATAAGGAAAATAATTATTAAAAAAAAAAAGGATTCAAATCTTTTCGCTACCAATAAATACCCAAGCCAACACACATATTCTGTTTCGCAGAAATCACATGTGTATACACCATCTTAGTCGATCCCAAGACTCCTATTACGCCACTCCGCCTCCAGCCCTTGAAACCTTCATGATTGCACGCCATCAGACGCCATAGCAAAGTGCAAAAGAAAAAAGAAAAGGAAAAAGAGCCCTCCACTTTAATACGCACGATAATACAGGCTAATAACAGACTACTCGACTCGAAGACGAAGGTGGATGGACGTTCGAGAAAGGATATTCACGACCATTGGTCGCCCCTGGGCTTTGAGACTGAAATTACTTTTGCTCGCTGTAGCCGATGATTATTGGTGGTGAACGCGAACTGGTCTTACTTGTGATTGGCGAAAACCAGACTACCTTGCTGATCAAGGTATTCTTACGATCCTGTTTGAAGTGGATTCTTGGAGTTTTACGTTTTTTGTTGACCAGTTTTTAAGAGTAGGAGATCTCTTGATCGTCATCATTTTGATATTAAGACGATTGAGTTTGTATATGTATATCTTAAAGTAAAATTAAGTAATTTTTTTTAGATTATGTTTTTGATAGAATGTAATTGGAAAGAATAAATTTAGGATAAGGTGAGTTTATAGGTATTATTTTTTAATTGAAATGAAAAAAAATTTAATTCGTTGTTATTTTTTTTAAAGAGTAATTTCCTTTATTTCTTGTAAAAGTATTTAAAGTAGGGTACATTGCTTGAAGCAGATAAACCTTTAAGGAAAAAAGTATTTAACGTTGTTGCAATGTAATTTCAATTCACTTTGCCATTTGAGAATCGCATCAGTACGTTAGGTTTTAATACTTGGAGTTAAGTACATCTATTATCAACTGAAAATGCAACTTTAATTATTGGTTACGCGAAAATGGATCCGCATGCATACGAGTGTTTTTATCGCAACAAAAGTATTATTGAATTTTGTTTTTCTTTTTTTAGCATAATTCACGTTGTTAGTATAATTAAAATCTTGGCGGAAAATCTGTTGTTTATAAATCACAAAATAATATAGATTATTTGTCAAATTTCATATTTTGTTTATTTTATAATTATTTTTCCTAATTGATTATTAGTATATAAAAAACGATAAGCATATGTATATTTCAATAGTGATATGTGGAAGATGAATATTGAATGTTGCAGAAAAATAAATGTCGTATTGTATCTAAGCTTCTTAAACTTGCCTTCGTTGCTCTGTCGCACCGCTTGATTTTGCTCTTATGGCGGAGAACACTATTTTTTTTGAGTTTTTGTTAAAAAATCGTTATTGAAAATGATAAGGTTATAAAAAAAAAGTTTTAAATGTAAGCTTTACAATTTCTGAACAATTGAAAAAAAATAAAGTAGTTTTACAATCTAGTTATTGAGATAATCAAATAAAAAAACGTAATGTTAACTACGAAGCGTCATCAATATTCGCTACGCCACACTTTATTAAGCATTTTTATATAATAATTGTTAATTAAAATAAATTTCTTATTACATCAAGAATCAATTTCATAGCATTGAACATTTAAAAAGTCTATTAAAACTTAATTTTATAAAAAAAATCACTTTATAACTACGATATACGATAGCAAACAAAATAAAATTTTGTTGTCTGAAGTTGGCAGCACTGTCGATTTCTCATGTATAAGTATATATAAGGCATGACCCTCTCACCGCCAGCCATGCACTTACAGTAACCAACCTCCTTATAATAAGCTAAATTATACTTGAGTAACCATTCTAATTTTTGCGTAAAATTTTTGTTTGTCGCAAATGTTTATTTTTTTATTAAAATAAATATCAAAATTTATCATTAATTTAAAAATTGAATGTACAAAATAAAAGACCGCTGCTTAGTATTTAATAGAAATTTTTCTCAAAATAAATTTTTAAATCATGCAAATTAAAAAAAAAATTGTCATAGAAATTGTGTTAATACATTTTATAACGTGCGTATCCAGATTATACTAATATATAACTCAAATATTTTTCTAGATTCTTTTAAAAATTGTTGACATAGAAAAAATAGATGTTGGTATAATATTAAAAATGATTTTTGAACTTATGTTTAAATTATAATTTTTTGCTTTCTGTTATTTGTGTAATTCTGTTATTCATTTTTTAAATTTTCAATTTAATTATTATGTTGAAACGAGATGACATTAAAAAAATTATGATAATTACATAATTAATAATAAAAAAATTATTGTTTATGTTTAATAGAGATATCGAAGATGAAGAATATTAATACTGCAATTGAAAAAAACAGGAATTGAATTTTTCGAAATACTTTTAGATAGGTACTCCAATGAGTATATTTCAGATCTAAGCTGGAACAAAAAGAACTGGGAATTGATCTCACGACTTGTGAGTCATAAAACTGCGCTCTAACGTTCGAGCTATTCCCAGTTCTATATATTCCTCTTCTATTTTCTTAATTGGATATTCGATCGAGCAACTTAATCTATTATTTGATTATCTCATAATTTTTAAAAATCTCAAGATTTTTAAACGATAATAAAAAAATTGCATATAACTTAAATTTATGAACTGTTACTTATCGTTAAAATCAAGTGTCACGATAGCGACACGAAGGCAAGTTTGAGAAGCAATAGACTTATGGTGACTGCGACATTATTTACTACATATCAATAATGATTTGTAAAATGCACGGCAACAATAACAATGAAAAATTCTTTATTGTAAAATTAAGTATTGCGATGAGAGAAAGAAAATGAAAAAAAGGACACGTATGCGATTCAGCACATGTTTATGTGTTCTTATTTTAATTGCGTTAACTTTAAATGTAAATATGTATAATTGAAATGATCATGAGTCAATGTATTTGTAAAAAGAAAAAAGCTGTTTTCCTCATCAAGAAAAGTAATCAAAGAGCTATTGTGATCATAAGTTCTGTATCGTTACAATCATCGTCAAGAATCATCAGCAAGATAAAAGTATGAATAAAATGTATTTTATTAAAGAATTACAATTAAGTCTAATTCTTAAAAAGTGAGAAAATCACAAAAAAACTACCTTGAAGGTATTAAATTTGTTGCAAGTTTAACGTGATTAACCCCGTTTTGTTTATAAATATTTGTTTAATGTAAATTAGCAAATCCTTTACTACACAAATAGAAGCATATTAAGGGCCGTCAACGTAAATAAAATCACATGTAAACGGCCAAGTTTGTATTTTATTTCTTGTGTAAAGCTTGTACTTTATTTTTTTGGCTTGAAATTTTTTTATTTGCACGATTATTTTCAAAGCTTTTGATAAATTTAAAAGTTTGAAAGTCAAAACAAAAAGTGAAGTACAAGTTTAACACAAAAATTAAAATACAAACTTGACCGTTTACATATTATTTTACTTACAGAGACGGTTTTTATATACGTAGTAAAGGGATTGCTAAAATACATTAAACAAATATTTATAAAGAAAGCGGTGTTGATCACATCAAACTTGCCGCACATTTTATACCTTTTTAATAATAAATATTTTGATTCTTGCATACAATAATATGTAAGAAAACTATTCATTAAATATTTCCCAATTATGTGCTTTTGTCCATCTACGAATAACAGTATCTGATGTAACCATCAGATCATATGGAAAATCTCCTAAAGGTTGACTGCCTCCAACTTTTAAATTATCAATATCAAAAACCTGTAAAATAAATTTAATAAAAAAATTTCTAATAATTAATAAAGTATAAGAAGGCTTAAAAAAAAAGGTAAGATAAAAATTGTGTTTGTATTACCTGGTTCAATTTTATTTTATTAATAATTTTATTTCTTTCGTCATTCCAAACACTAATTATGACTAATTTTTCTGAGCCGCATGCAAGAATCAAACATAAAAGTTTCGCAGTAGGACTAATAGGAACATCTTCATATATTTCTTTAACTTTTCCCATTAAGCGTCTGTTAATATAAATTTAATTTTTAGTAGAATAACTAATTTAAATTATATGAGCAAATAGATTTTCATTTTTTACTTACATAGAATTTGGTTTATTTTTTATTACTGATTCGAAGTACTCTTTGGTCGTAAAAAAGGATTCAATTTTAAAACTTGAATTAAAGATGAAAATATTTTTTGAATTGAATAAATAATGAATTAATTACGTGAAATTTAAAATTCTTTTAAATTCTTACGGTTGATAATGTATTTTATTAGAATGTCTAATACTTTTTTCAGAATTGTTATTTCTCTTATTTTTATCGATACCACTACGAATGTTTTTTGACATTTTGTATATAATATCGTTTAAAGAAGCCTGGTGCTGATCGTGAAAATCATTGTTGGAATCATTCGAACTCGATTTACCTTTATTTTTAGAATAAAAAAAATTGTAATGTGTAATTTCATTTTTTTTTAGATTTGAAGAATTGTTTATTTATTTGAGATAATCATAAAATATTTCATGAATTTGAAATTATGTAATTTATTAAATTTTAAATAGTATCACACACCTGTCATACAATTTTCATTCAGTTTTGATTTCTTTGATGGTATTTTAAGATCGTAATCAGTATCTTTATCATGTCTTAAATCACTTGAAGAAGGGCCTTTAAATTATTAAGATATCATAAAATATACAACAAAAAATTTACTTTCAAATTAAAATTATTCTTACCCCTATATTTGTTAATATTTTCAAGGATCTTTTTAAACATGTCTATATTTATTGATGTATTATTTGTCACCTAAAAGTAAAACGAATAAATTAAATGTATAAAAACATACTTATTGAAAACTTTGATAAAATTTTAATAATTGTTACGTACTGGATTGTCAACATCTAAGTTATTATCAACGTTACTAGATTGCTCTGGTACAGTTGGTCCTAATGTATCAAAAGATTCACTGTGACATCGTTTATTATTTATCGGATTACTTTCTAAAAAAAATATTTAAATTAATTTTTACATTATGGTTTTACCAAAAATAATAGTACATTATGATACCAGGGTGAAAAAGTATTATGTCTTGTAAACGAGGCAAGAAACTATTATATTTTTTGTACAAATATCAAATCGTATTTCTTACTCGGTTTTACATACGAATACATGTGTTGCTCGCCAAGTTTTATCACACAGAACATCAAAAATATTTTTACCTTTAACAGAATTGTTGGCATTGCTACTGTCAATTTCATTTCTTTGCTTTCGTAACTGACCGATGTCGGTAAGCATTTTGTTAAATTCATCGTTTATTATGGTCGTTAATTTCTCCTTGCATGCATTTATTTTTAATTCTAATTGTTTTACTACATCAGACTTTAATAACAAAGAAAATCAATTAATAATATTAAAAACAAATAAAATATGACGTAGACTAATAGTAAACGTTAGTCTCACATCTATTCCATCTTGTAAAGAATTTTTTTCTCTACTTTCTGTGTTAATAGGCATTTCTACTGGCACTTGATCGTTTTGGGAATACATTTTTGTATATTTGGTGTCTGAAAAAAAAGGTGCAATGTACGTTACATAGATGATAATGGTATTTTAAACATTTTTTACGAACCAAAACGAAATGAAAATTTAAATTTTAGGAACGGAATTAAAAAAAAAATAAAATTGTAGATCAAAAGTAACATTACGTTAATAAAACGAATCTCTTTAATGAGTATTTCAAGAACTAATTCACATTGTTATTTAAGACAAAAGTTAGCAGCAATTAACTTATAAAACAATGACGAAACATACTTATCAGTTAAGTATCCGATGCTGCAATTCACACGCAATTGTTAACGACATGAAAAAGAAACAATTCACGTTTTATGATAAAATCGCAACTACACAGATGGACATCGAACACCAACCAAAAAAAAAGTTTTTCAATGCAGCACCTTGAATCTTAAATTCTCTCACACCTTCACGTACGGTTTACTGAGACTCCGTTCTCTGTAAAGCAATGAAATCGTTTGAAAATTGCACGAGATTGCGTCAACTTATATACTTTCTGGATGTCGCTTATTGGACTTGTATATGTATGCGTTTGCTCGCAAAAGTGTGGGTGCGTGTCTACGCGACTAATCTCACGCAGTAAAACTACTAAAGAACAAATTAATGACAATTTATATGATAAAATAAGTTAAAAAAAAAAGTTTATCCGAAGATAACAATGATTTTTCATTAAGAGTGAGAAAATCTCTTTAATATTTTTAATGTATTTTTTTATATTTTTTTTTATTTAAAACTATGTGGTTGTTATATAAACTTTGTAATGCAATCAAATTATCTTCAAATATAGTAACAAAAATATAAATATTACATTTTAACATTGTTCTCTAAATTTATACAGATAATAATATAGAAATCAGTAAAAATTTTTTTGTTACAATAATGGTAGTGATAAAGATTGATGACTAATTTTATAAATGCTAAAAAAAAAATCTTGGATATAGTCTTCTTATATTTTCTCTATTTTATCATCGTTTTATTCTTATCAATACAACATTTTTTTTAAAAATTAATAAATTTAATAATTTTACCTTTGCAGAGTTAATCTTCAAGCAATAACTAATAAGTATTGAAGAATGAAGAAAAGAATTAAGTTAAATGCATAAGATAGTTGAAACTGTGCACCATTCGGAATACGTCCAAGAGAGAGCTACGTCAGTGCAGTTGAGAATCAAGCAAGACTTATTCCAGGCACTTCATCCTCTACTTTTAGGAATTCTCACCATTAAGCGGTGGTGTTGAAGACGGAATTTGTATACCTATTTAAAGAGACTTATTGCTAGAGTTTAAAATTATTAAAGAAGCGTTAATATACTTCTAATAATCAAGAAATACGAATGATCGATTGATATCTGCTATCTATGTAGCTGATAAAAATATATTTTATTTAAGGAAACTATAAAAACTAAACGCAAAAAAATAGGGTTTCAATAGATAAATAAAAGATAAATAATATCTTGACAGCGGAACAAAATTCAGATCTAATAATAAACATTACCTCAAATTGCTAAGTCTTTTTGTTAAGCTGTTAAAGTGTAATTTTTACATACGCCATAAAAAAAAATTTTACTAACAAACATTAAGAACATCAAGCATCTCTTTTTCCATACATCTTACGAAAAATGCTTGTAAAGTCGTGAGCTAAAACCACTTGAATGTAGAATTCTAAGAGATGTTTTTCTGCCCCAACGTTTTTCGAATTTTAATTCTCACGAGCACACAGCCAAGGCGAACCCAAGCACCAGCAATTAGTTTCAATTATAAAAATATTACAGTTTGCCGCAATGTAAGAGTCACAGATGGTCTGTGGTCAAGACCCTTAAAGCGGCAAGACGCGGCTAGCGTTAGAATCAAGACAAGTAGGTATACTCGTAGGTTGAATTAAAGTGGCTACTGTTGAATAAAAAAAAAAAAATATATTTTACTGAGAAGCAGAATACGTGTAAACTCGCCTTGCTCATGGTGTCATTGAAAGATCACGCGTTCTCGGTTTATTATACCGAGTGTATACAGCATTAGCTTGCGTAATTTCAAGACTAAAGTGAGGTAAAAAAAGTAGTGATTGTAAGCTTACGTAGTTCCAGTACTACTTGTTAGTCTTGTGAAATTGATTTTTTTTCCATCCGGTCATTGGTATTTTTCTTTTTTTTTTTTTTTTTTTTCACACTATACCGTAATCAGCATGACGATAAGCAAGCATTAGAATTTCATAAATTTATGGTATTTCCTTTAATCATTTATTCTTACAAATCATTATTCATTTTCCAAAGATTATTATACCTATACATCCGATATTTAACAAATTATTCCTTATATTTTTCACGCATATAATTAACCCATAAACCAAATTGCATAAAATCTCTTTTTTTCAATATATTATCCTAAATATCTTACATATCACACCAAACATCCTATTCCAATTACAATTTCCATAAATTCCAACAACAAAAAAATAGTTTCTCAACATTATATTAATTCCGCAGATATCTATCGGACTTGACAAATCGATCCAACTTTTTTTTTTTTTTTTTCAAACCGATCAACACATTCCATTACCCTCTTACAAACATATAACCCAGAGAACCTTGCATTCTTCTCGGTCACACATATAGCCAATATGGTATATACCTTACCCAATCAAACTATCCCATGTATATAGTCATATATGCTTTCAGTATAAGAAATGTGCTTGCACAGCTAAATTCTCTCTTTCGCATATACATATGTAGTCACATCCACGTGCAAGCTCAAACAATCCGGGAAGCCTTTATTTCACTCTAGCACCACAGCCCACGTTTCTTTTATTCTTCCCCTTCACCGTATATATATAAAAGCCAAAATAGACCCGCGGATCTATTTGTCAGGGGGATGACCCGCGTATATATATACGCAGACGCCGGACGTTCCTTTCTTTACTACGACTATACATACACTTCCTCTCCGGGGACCACTCCATCTTTCCGCATCCTTTTTCTTTTTTTTCTTCTTCTTTTTCTTCCCTTCACGCGACGCGTCGACCGAGTGGACCCTGGTCAGTTGCTTTTTCTCTTCCCTATATCTTCCTTCTCTTAACACACGTTAAAGAGGCAATTTGTGTCAGGGCCAATTCGACCGAAGAAAGACTACGGTTCTATCCTTTTGCTTTTACGTGCGTGTGTATAGATATCTGGTCTGATCGATCTTCAATTCTTTTGTGAGTTTTACGTTACGCGTGTGTTTGGTCTTTTTCTGTGTGTATAGTTCTTCGATTTTTCCGTTCTCGATGTGATTTTATGTTTGTGTGTATGTGTGTGCTTGGGCAACCTTGAAAATTGATTAGAGTTTGGCTTGGTGAGTTTGAGACTGAAAGAGGAAGAAAAATCCGATTTACGTGGTAATGGGATGTGGACGAGAGGAATCCGGTGAGATGCGCTTCAGAACTTTTTGTTTTTTTTTTCGGTTTTAAATTAGGCTTTGGTTTTTTTTTTTAGAAGTATTTATATTTGTAATCGTATATAGAAGGGAATAATTGTCAATCAGTGGTAACATCAATTTTATTTGTTTATTTTTCGTAATTTATTGATATATTTTGTATAAAAATTCAAATTGAGTTTATTGAAATTACCGTTGGAAAGATCCTGAAAAAACTAACTTTAAAAAAGGTATTAAATGTGAGGCAAGTTTGACGTGATTAAGATTTTCTTTATGAATATTTGTTCAAGTATTTTAGCGATCCCTTTACAACACATATAGAAGCATAAAAGGGCCATCAACGTAAATGAGATCACATAGAAACAGCCAAGTTTGTATTTAAATTTTTTTGGTTTGCAATTTTTTATTTATACGATTATTTTGATAAATTAAAAAGTTTGTCATTCAAAACGAAAAAATAAAGTACAAGTACATGTCTCTTTTTCATTTTTAATGCTCTTTATTATTTTTCTTTTTGAAACTATTCCCGGACAAACTAATTTTTATCTATAATATTTTACTATTTAATAAAAATATCAACCGAAGCTCTTTTCTTGCGAAAGCATTCATGCCGAGTAAAAAAAAATTTAAATAACTTATAGGTACATTCAAAATAGCAAAAATATTCAAATCTAATCAAACTGATAGGAGTAGTGTAAAATATGGAGAAGAAAGAGTTAATAAGGAATGTAAAAATGTAAAAATTAATAATCTCTAGTAAATCTTAGACATTTTTTGCAGCTTATTTATATTTTAAGTGCCTTTTTGGTCTACACCATGAACTACGAGCGTAGATTTTTTTAATATATTAAGACTGATACGTATGTATAAAGGTCAAATTTTTTCAGAATATGTTATTAAATAAAAAATTTCTAAATCGAAATTAAATAATTTTTAAATTTATTAAGTTTTAAATTGTACGTAATGTCTTAATAATTTTGAATATAAATAAATAAAAAATAAAAAAAAAATACATCATTATTTTGTTTATTTGTAGCTGATTAAAAACTTTTTATTCGATTTGGAAAGCTGTAGGAAATAAATCCAAATGTTTTTATAAACATGAAAGTTAATGTAACACACTTTTATATAAAACAGCTTTTTAACTCGTAATATTAGGCTCAAATGACAACTAATTATTCATAGTTCTATATTCAATTGAATTTTTATTGATTAATAAAGACAAATATAAAGATTTGTAAATTGAAAATCCAAATTTTCAAATTTTCATTTGAATCATCGAATATCATTGTATTATAATGTCACGATCTCCACGAGTCATGTGCTTCTTGAACTTGCCTTCGTGTCGCTACCATGAACACTTAATTATGATCGATGCCATAATCATATAACCCACAAAACAATCTTGATCGGCCAATAAAATAAAAAAAGTTTTGATTAATTCAGAAGCTGCAGCTACATCAGTCTGAAAATTCTATTACAATCTCAATTTAACACAATGCTATACAACGACGACACAACACAAATAACTTAATAAAACAATCACAGCATCAGAATCAGAGAACACATCAACCTGCAAATCAAACACACACGTTGCAGGACGATAGATCTCTCCTGAAAAAAAAAAAACAAAAAGAAAAAGAAATCATCCTCTATACTCATTCTCCAAGCTTTATGACGCTGCTCCCTATTCAATTTCCCGTTCGTTCTTTTTTTTTTTATTCGCCCCGCCCGAAGATGGATTGGATCTTCGTGCGTACGTTGTCCGAGAAGGATACTAGGTCCTCGCATATTACACACATACTGAGGTGCGTCGCATCGCTCGCGGGTTACGCTCTTGTATATGAGCAGAGACATATATAATTAATTGTTGTACGGTTGTAAAAAGAAAAAAACCTTAAACCATGCTTTTGATCCAAAGTTTTTTTGATAATATACATTTGAAGCAAAAACTTGTTGTTCAGCTAAAAATTCAAAAAAACATTTTTAATTCACGGAAATTTTTTTATTTAAACTATATCTTGAATATCATAAAAAATGGAAAATTTTTAAAATCTTGCTCTTTTACCTACATTTTTTTTTTTTAATAAAAGTAGAAACATGATTTATAGAAAAAATTAACGTACTAGAAATCAGCTTTAATTTGAGTTCCTAAGTAATCGAAAATGTCATCTAGAACCAAACTAACAGCGGGATAAAGTAGAAAAAAATCAGAAAAATTCTTAATAATTGCTAGTTTTTGGCAATTTTTAACATGCAATTTAAATGAAAAAATTCGACTTAAAAATGAAACTTCGATTTTTTAGCTAATCAACTTGTTTTCATATCTTTTTCGAACCATTGGTTATACGTGACTCTGCTCATATATACATGCAAGCTCATTAATGTTCACATACACACAAGCTTCGTGTATCTACGTTCATTATAAGCCTTGAGATCAGAAGCGCCAGGGCGTGTATGTATGTATGTATGTATGTATGTATGTATATATACCTATCTCTCACACTTTACTCTTGCCTCCCGTGCGAAAACGTATTATCGGTCGGCGGCGCCTTACAAAGGCTTTGTTTTCTCCTTCTCTCTCTCTCTCTCTCTCTCTCTTTCATTCTCTTTTACTCACGTAGTGTGTGACGCGCATGACGAATTAATCCACTGATTAAAGCAATCCAATCCTCCTCTCCATCCTTATAGCTACCATCATATATTTGAAGCAGCTCTGCAAAAACACATACTCTATCCGGTCGTGTGCTGAGTAGAGACCGAGAGAGAAGCATTTGTCAAGACCTCAGATGCGCAATCGTATGTCGTGTCTTCTGTGGTAGTTGCAGTGATGCGCTGTAGAGAGAAGAAAAAAAAGTGTGGGATGAAGGAGATTCTGAGAGACGACGCGTGGCCATGTCCTTCTTTCCTTTTTCTCTTTTTTTTTTAGTTTTTTATTTGAGAAAGCTGGAAAGGTTGATGCGGCTTGAATACAAAGAGGTGTGCACGGTTGTTTTCTGTAAAAAAATAAAAAAAAAAAAAAAAAAAATGAATGAGGGATTCTGCTTGACGACGAGTCGTGTTCTTTCGTTTTTAAGAAGTTTTTTTAGTAGTCTGGAAGATACGAGATGTGCTGCTATGAGAACGAAGTTGAAATTAAAAAAGATTCGAATTGGCAAGAAATTTTTCTATCTTATTTTTTTGTTTAAGGAGAAAGTGTCTGTCTTGAGGATTGTAAGAATAGTTGAGATTTTTGTTTGTAAAAACTATATCAGAGCAAATGTAATTTTTCTTGCTATACTTTTATTTTCCAAATTGAATTTAAAATAAAAAAAAAAAATAAATATTAAATCCAAGTAAAACACAAAAAAAAAGAAAAATGTTAGATGCAGAAAACAAAGCAATTCATAAAGTTTTTAATTCAACGTGCCAACCAAGTCATTGCGTTGGTAAAACTGGTGCAGTTCTAAAAGAAGAGGAGGAGAAGGAGGGTTGGAATACACGTCTACGGCAGGCCGCGAAAAGCGGTCTTTAATAGCGCGTACCTATACACTTACACCTACAACTACAACTATACCCACGTGTTAGAAAGCGCGAAGGTAGTAGCATTCTCGCAGTGTTTGCTGGAAATTCGTTGAAATTAATGCGCTAAGTGGATACGCTTTGGTTAAGAAGAAAAGCTTTTCTCCATCCCCCTTTCCATTCTCTCTCTCTAGTTAGGAGGCTAACCAGACCTAAACGAAATGCGTAGAGACAGAGTGTGTGGGTGGGTGGGGTGTCAGAAGGTTACGGAAAGAGAGGGATGTAGAAAGGCTACCAACAAGCTATCCAGGCTACTGCTGCTGCTGCTGTGTCCCACGTGGGTGTCGGCCTGACCGTATATTTCTTGCCCTCTCGCGGCTTGCTCTTTCTCTCCTCTGGTCAAACGCTCTCTCTATGTGTGTGTGTATGTGTCGCCTTTCGGTATTTATCGGGCAAGTTCTCACCTCAGGCTCATTTGTCTTCTCTCGGGGTGCTACACACACTATGGTCAAAGGGAAGGGGGAGGGGGAGCTTGCCACTGTCGAGTTCTCGCGCCTCTCGACATGCCGAAAGCTCTCTTCTCTCTTTCTCTTACTCACTCTCTCGCATACATACTCTTGCGCTCGCTTATATTCACTCCCTATGACTTCCCTTTCTTTTGCTCTTGGCTTTAACTGACCACCCGTGATATAAGCTATTTCTCTCTTTCTCTTTCATACTCTATCTATCTTTTTCTCTCTTTCTCTTGGACTCTCTCGGAGACTGATTTTACCGCTCCATAAACTTCATCTGCGAGACCCCACGGGATGATTTGTTTTACTTTCATATTTATTCGCTTGTACCATGTGCGATGGTGATTGTTATATTTTTGTTCTTTCTTGTTTTGATGCTTTATGAGAGTACCTACTACGTTGATTGGTTTACATTTTTTTTTTTTGCATTTTGTTAAAAGTTATTTAAATTTATCAATTTAATTGTAATTTGTAATCAGTATACGCTCTATTTTTTTAAATTTTTTTATTTCTTAGTGCAATTAATGCGAGCGAAAGTTTTTATAAGTTATTTGTAAAAAAGACTAAACTTGATATAAACTAACATTTTAAACTACCAATTTTGTATATAATTGAAAAAAATATATATTGGTCATTCTTAAAAAATTTACACATTTTTTTAATTTATATCGCTAGAATATTAAAACTTGATAACTAAAAATAGATAATTACAATTTAAATATATTGTTTTCTGATAAAATAATCTATTATTAGAAAATGAAAAAAAAAAAATGATTATCGTTAAACAGTTGTTAAGGAAAGTCTTTAAGAACTATTGATAATTATATTTTGAAAGCCTTTTTGTATACTAATATAGGTATATAGTTTATTTCAGGCTAGTGCTTTGGTCAGATCGATGGGCGCCGAGTATCGAACCCACGATCTGTGGATTGCGAAGTCTACGCTCCAACGAACTAAGCCATTTAAGCCTTAGTTTATTCTTCCTCTCAGTTGAATATGTTTTCAACAATTCAATAATGAATTCTATAATTTTACCATAAAAAATAATTTTTAATTTATTAACTAATGTGACAATAATTTATTAATATTTTAAAATTTACACACATTAATCCCTTATAGATTTAAGAAAAAATACAATTTTTTTATCAAATACAATACCAAAAAAAAAAAAAAAAAATTTCAACATATTTAAGATTGGTAAAATCTTACTAGGTCGCCTACTCTTTCTCTCTCGCCAATGCGGAATCCCCGCTTTGAATATAAATTTCGATAAGAAGACGCAGCAAGAGAGACCGTTACCAGAAAGAGAGAAAAACTATATATATATATATATATATATATACCTATACATTGAAAGTGACGATTGAAGCAGAGAAAAGCGGAAGCTAAAAAGAGAAAGAGAGCAAAAGATAGAAAAAGACGAAAAGATCTTTCTCGGTCTCGCGCTTTAGCTTTGGCTTTTTTATTTACGTTACATGCACATACAGTCTGTCGCTCATATCGATTCTCCTTTTTGCCAAGCGAAAAAAGAGCCAAAGAAGACGGGGACAGGAAGGTATAGCGGGAGAGGGGGATAGGTATAGACAAGTTCGAGGAGGGCAGGAAAAGACGTTTTTCCCCGGGTTTGCTCTCGCAGCACACGCAAGGCAGTTGATGCCAACGCTACTATACTCTCTCTTTCTATATAGGGCTACAGAAGAAGAGGAGGGGGAGGAGGAGGAGAAGTATAGTCTCTCTCGGTGAGATGGCTTGAAAGTTGACGGGAAAGTCGACCCTCTCGATTCAGAACCAATCCCGATCCTTTCAGCAGCGGCCCCGGAGCTTCGCTCTCGCGTCTCCGGTCTCTTAGCATAGACTCTTCCCCCTTCCCCCTTTCATCCCCTTATACTTTTTCTTCTATCGTACCGCATATAGTAGAGCCGATACGCCTTGTATCATATCGACGTCGTCTCACTCTCTTTCTCTCTGTATCTATCCAGTCCAAAACCCTAGCTCACTTGCCTCCTCCTCCTCCTCTCTTTCTCTTTCTCTCTCTATTTCTTACACATACACTTCCTTATTCACTCTCTCCCTCCTCCCCTTCGTTCTCTCCTTTTTTCTTTGTGCCCGCGCATCTTCCGTCCGCCTTTTTCATCCCTTATACGAGATTATGCTGATGCTTTACTATGATCCAGAAACGAAAGACTCTCTTTCTCTCTTTCTTTCTCTTTGCTTGCTAGTTTACGATGTTTTAGTCATGACTGAGAGAGGAAAAGAGGGGAGAAGGATGATGTTTATCCTCGTGGCTTTTCTCAGGAAAATAAGTTTTATATATACGCTTACGCACTTCAGTTTTTTGCATGAGCTGTTTATGAACTCTCGCTCTCTTTTTCTTACTTGAAGATATTTGGCTAATCAGTTGGAATTGATATTATTCTTTTTTTTTTTTATGTGTGTGTCTACAACTTTTTAAAACAAGTTTTACATCGATAAAACTAAAAGGGAAATAAAAGATAAGATTTTTTTTTTTTTTTAAATGTTTTATCATGCTTTATTTAAATAAGCAAATATTTATTCAATCATCTTGAAACGTTGTCATCTTTCTATAGATAAAAAGAATTCAAGTACCATCTGAATACACATTTAAAAAATCAATTTTTTTTCTAAAGTCAAACACATCGATAATATAATCAAGCTTTATACACACACACACACACACACACACACACACACACACACACACAAATAAATAAGCTAAGCAGTTTAAAATCTTAGCTTACAATATCAATGCCAACAAGAAATATAATACATCACCCATATAAAAGCTTACACTGACCCACAAATACACTTCCTAACAGTAACATGCCTCTCGTATAACTTTTAACGTTCATATAACGTCATAAACTCTTACATACACATACACACATACGCCTCCAATCAATCACAATTTTTCAACATCGATGAGACATCATCCATCAACATATTTTCTAGTCAGACAATCCACTCCTTCTCTCCCTCTCTCTCTTACCTATTACCTCTCCTGTCATACAAGACGTAACATGACTGCTAGAGGCTCTTTATTAGAATCAAAAGCTTTATACTTCCGGGGAAATCACCTTCATATTATCCGCATCCAATATATGACTTTACGATATCATTCCCGCTTTTAGCTCGAGCAATTTTTTTTCCCTCTCTCTCTCTCTCTCTCTCTCTCTCTCTCTCTTTTACTTCTATATGAGTAAAAAGTATCCTTTTTTTTGTTGCGAAAAAGAAAAACTTATTTCTTCAAGTCTATATATTCAAATGATGAAACTCGCACGCGAGCAGCATATGTGCAATATTGTAGGAGCTTCTAGATTTCTCTCTCTCTTGTCTTATAAAATACACACACGTAGTATATAGTGAAGCTTTGAGAGTGAAAGAGGAGCGTTTGAGATTTTATTAATAAAAATGCTCGAGCGCTTTTTTTTTCTCTTTTTTCATTTTTTACATGTATATAGTCAAGTTATATAGCGATGCATCGGGAGCGCGTTGTTTTTTCTTTTAGTCGAGCTCTCGAAAGTGACGCGCATCATTTTTCAAAAAGTAAGAAACGCTGCCTTTATATAAGGTATAACGTCGACGTCGAACGGTATACAAGTCAAGGAAGTCTGTCTTACTCTTTTTCTCCCCTTTCTACTGTACTGCATTTCTCATGCAAAATATCGCGATATCGTGCGCGCTATCTCATCCTCTTCTTGGCTATTGCACTTTTCTTTTTTTTTATTTCGTCGCTTTTCTGCTCTTTAATCAGTCAAAAATCCGCTTGAGATTCCTTCAGCTTTTTTCTTAGATATATTTTTTAAAGAGAAAAGGACAAACTTTGGTATTTGTCTTTGGATGTCGTCGGTCTTTGGTGTTAGGGTGAATACTCTTGAGGGGGTAAAAATTGACTTAAATCGTCATTGTTGATATGATCTGTTTACGTATTATATAAAAGCACGAGTTGTCACTATCAATGGACTTGGTTGGTTCGCTTTGCTAAAATATAATATATCATTTGCTCAAATGTTGAAGTTTAAAATTTTTACGCATAAATTTGAATTTTAAAAAATATTGTAATTTGATAAAATTATAGTAAAAAGAATTTTTACTTATAAAGGCAGATATAAAATTTAATAATCATTCTAATATTCATACAATCCCATACCAACTATTAATCATAAAATAAAATTCATATTAATAACAGACTACTTCCACTTCATTTTTCATAAATTTTCACACGATGAAACTTGCATATGCAGTCATTATCATTGAATGAACCGACAATTCCACGTATAACACATAATCTTTTTTTACAAGCTTACATGTACCTGCATCGTTTTCTTTTATCATTATTAATTTCTCCGAACACCAAGTACAAGTCCTTTCATTTCGAAATTATTCATAAAAAAATCCGCACACACAATTTAATCTCAGCTTTTATATTATACTCATATTTACTGCTCTCGCAGTAAAAAAAATTTAAAAGACCTATTCAGATCAGATTTCTTCTCTTACACTATTTATAAAAACTTATAGCACAGATCTTCCAAGTTCTTTAATATACCATACCAAAGAATAGCGTGTGAGTCCAGTGACGTGTACTCTATTCATTTTTCATTTTTTTTTCTTCTTCCTACTTCACCATCAATACCTGCACAACCAATCCAAACTCTCTCTTTCTTTCTCTCTTTTGCTTCTTTATCCAAGTTCTCGATCTCGCGTAAGTATAAAGAGAATCGTGTTTTATCACACGTTTCCTTAAAGTCCGACACACCTATAAGTATACGTACCAAACGCGAAGCAAACTCATAGCACAGAAAAGCAGTTGTAGTAGCCGAAAACCGATAAACACGCGATTCCGTCACGCGAAATACATTGGACGCTCTTAATGTATATTACGAAAAATTCCGTGCGTATATAGTCCAGTACATAGAATCAAGCTTTCGTAATAGAGCAGCCTACTATACTTATAGAAAGCTCTATACTTTCTTACCTTTTCTACTATTCGTCCCTTTTTTTTTATTTTTATCTTGAGGCTTACGTGCGCTTGGAAATCAACATTTCGAGACCTAAAGTATACCTATTTACCAGGAAGAGAGAATTGTACATTAATCAAATGTAGCTTTGAGCTTTCGATATAATCCTTATACCTCTTCTTTCTACCAATCATCTATTTTTTTTTTATTTTCGATAAAAGTCACATAATATATAAAATTTCAATATGTCATTCGCTTTATAAACAGCGTTTATTCTGATGTTCGACAAGTAGTATACTTTTTTATATTGTATGTAATAGGCCCCCATTGCCATTCATTAGAAACAATCTGGCAAATAGCTGAAATCCCAAAGCGTAGCACCAAGTGGCTCGTAAAAAAAAAAAAAAAGAAAAGAAAAGAAAAGGTATAACGAGGCACACGGGACCACTGGGTATAACTTTTACCCAAAACATACATTCGTGTGCTTTTTATATATATGTAGCATATAGCGAGACGATATTTCCTCGCGCGTTTGCGATGGTGGTGGAGTGAAGTAAGGGGAGTTAAGGCCATAGAGCATTGAATATAGCCAAGCGCAAAAAAGGTTTCGATGCGAGTGCTGGTATATAGGTATATATCCAGAAAAAAAGGGGGATAAAATAAAAGTGAGCAAAGAGAAAGAAAAAAGGGAGAGAGAGAGAGTAGGAGTTTGGCCCTTTGGTACGTGAGGCACGTTCCACTAAGGGATGGTGGTAGCGCGATGCTGCCAATGTATGCCGGTCGCATAAGCTAACAGGCGCATTGGATTTTACATAAAATTCCTGAGGCGAGCCGTGATTTTCGTTCAACTCCTCTTCCATATCTCCTCCTTCTTCTGTTATAGGTTATACTTGTATAGATGGACGGACCGACGTGACGGACCGCGTGGATATATCGAAGCTTGAAGAGATGCAGAGTTTGACAACGAAACGGGCTATAGAGATTTTTTCTTTTTGGTTTTTTTCAAGAGGATGAGGAGAATTGTTGTTTGAGATTTTTTGTTTATAGGTAATTAAATGAATTTGCATCGGTGATATTATTTGTGATCGTATATCAATATTTTTAATTAAGATTGATTAATTGGGGAATATTTTATGAGTGTAAATATTTTAATATAAGGGCTGAGAATTAATAATCAGTACAATTTTTTATATTACATACATAGTTTAATAAAAAATCTGTGGTTAAAAATTTATTTTTTTAATAAATCAATTTATTTTTCAAAATTATTTAGCAATAAGTTATCTATCGAATGTATATCTCTAAAACGTACAAAACCAATCTTCAATATACAAAAAATCAAAGTCAAATTTAGCTTTCAAAAATCTTAGAAACCAAAAAGTCCAAAAAAAGCTCAAAAACAAATAAATCTACACGTTAGCCACAAGCTACATATCCTTCAAAAAACTAATAACCCCTCACAATCTAATAAAACGAAAATCCGCACAGCCATTCAACTGCAATAGCAACCCTCATGCACGTAAACTCACTCCCTTTTCAAAAAAAAAGACGAAGAAAATACTCGCCATACGTTTCGCATTCAAAAAATCCACAGAGATAAATATCGTAAGCGAAGCAAAGTGCGAGTTTTAAATGCATTCAGATTCAATTTCATAACAGTCGTTACGTTTCTAGTCCTTTTTTTCCTTACTCATCCTTTTTCCTCAATATTCCGTATACCTCTACTATACCGATGACCATAGAATTTCATCCGCAAAGCTCGTTTTCTTTCCCTCCATATACCATCACCAGTAGCCGGTTATAGATGCGAATGCAATCGTTTAATTGAGGGGAGACAAAGCCCAGTAGTATAGTAGCAACATCACCACACTGTCGTGTAGGTAAAACGTTTTCCAAAGAGTCGTATACCCGCCTCGGCCATCCATCACCTTCTCTCTCCATGTATACAGAGATGGGTGTTGTCCTCTTACGTACGCCCATATATAGATACGCAAGGCTTCAAGCTCGTCGTCAGAGGAGGGAAGCTTTTGGAGCTTTACGTACGGAAGAGATACTGACGTGAGCGTTGATTACCTCTTATTGGATGTTTAAGTATCATCTACGTCAACGAGACATGGCTTCTTCTTCTAAGGGAGGAGATGTGTTAGATATACCGTTAGATGGATACTGATTATTTGGCATTGCCAACTGAGCCTCCCTTACTTTGTTTCTAATTTTATCTTGCTTGATTAAAGTAATTATTGATCATTCATGCGCAGTAGCAATACTTGGCAGGTAGGAGTAATTATTTTTAAATATTAAATTATAGAAAATATTGAGATTGTAATATATTATTCTGCGAATAGACATCTTGGGAATAAAAGTAAAATATTATTATAATGGATGTTGCGTATAAAGCTATATAATAGAGGTATTTGAAGAAATACATTTAGTTACACAATTTTTCTATTTTTACTATTCAATTCTAGGCGTGCTCTATTTTGACCTATGCCGGTAAAGGTTATGTTGCATATTCTAATTTTGTAACTTTTTCGAATAAATTTAAAATTATCTATTAATTAATGGATAATTGTACTCGTCATATTCATAACTTTTGATTCTTGTCGATAGTCTTAACAAATTGCTTTTTTGGATTCTAATATAATCATATTACGCAAACCACGTGATCAACTTGAACCAATCATAATCAAGTCACGTGGTTAATCGCAGCCAATCGCAACACGTATAGATCGAGAATAGATCCATCTCGAAATTTTTTTACAAGAAGATTATGATTGAAAATGTTTAAAAAAGTTTAACAAATCTAATTTTTTTATAAATTTATCTAAAATTGTCTAAAATTTTAAAATACTATTCATGTAAAGGTAAAATTCTTGACAGTAAAATATATAACAAAAGTTTTATTATTTATCAAGCGTTAATTAAATCCCAACCATTACACGATTACGACGCCACAGAAGGCTTCCACGCTAAAGACGAATCATAGATCTAGTCATTAGCGTTTGTAGCTCTATAAATAAAATAGCGTCAATTTATGAGATATAAAGATTATTTCTAAACTTGCTTTAGTGGTTACTTACGTAAATTCATTACTTATTGAGGTTTCTTAATTACAAAAAGAGCACAAACTATAAAAAAGTGTATTTTTGTAATTATATACAAGCTTAAATAGCTCCAAACATCTTTTTTAAATCAGTATAAGATATTTGTCAAAGAAAATAATATTTCAGTAGTTCCAAGGCCATATTGACGAATAGAACTCAAGTTTTGATATATTTCATTATTATCTTAGTCTTTCGAAATTATAAACTGAATTTAATAAGAATTAAAAACTTTACAGTGAAATTGTGCAAAATAGTAAAATTAATAAAAATCAAATCTCATAATTAAAATAACATTATGGATTCAAAAAATACGCTCAGCTCGGTGGAAATGAAACAGGTAACTATTTATTTTTATTTAACATAAAGGAAAGTCTTTTAGCAAGGCCCACCACTATGCTTATAGTATAGATATCCGTCAATTTGGAGAAATCGGCACGTATTTGATTATTTCTTTCATAGATGCTAACAAAAAACCAATTATTTACTAACAATTTATTATTGGAAATTTGTTTTTTGGAAAAAGTATTTTTTATGAGAATTTTTATTGAGAATTTTATTTTGGAAAAAAGCTTACATCTGCGTTTCTCTCTTCTCAAACAACATCTTGCTGTCCCACTTGGCGGATTAGTTATCTTTTGACTAGTAAGTCAAAATAATCCGAGACGAAAAATTGTTGCTTAATGATTCAAAAGTTACGTTCAATAATACCAATTATGCTAGTATTTTTTGTAGTAAATTAATTTTGATAGCGTGCCACGTTTTCCTCGAGCAATTTTATAATTCGAACAATTTTTTCCTAAAGTACAACTCTTCAAGAGTAAATTCCATAAGCGCTGATATTTTTATTTGCTTTTTGCGCAAAGCTAGAATAAATGTGCTGAAAAGTCGGTAGTCTCCGGTAAGTATGACCCTTTTTTTGACGCCCAGTGTGGTCCTACCTTTTCAATGACTATTTTCAAGAATAAAATTTAATTTCGTTTGTTATAACTTTCAATCGTGAATTAAAAAACAGCCCATTCTATCAAAAGTTAGTAAGCAAAATAGCTGTGGATGGTTTTACTAGAAGACTTTCTGGAAAAATTTTTTTGAATAACAATTCTATTTATTGATATGCATATATAATATTTTTTTCGTTTTGTAGTGGTACGAAGATATAGAAAAATGTGTTTTTACGCGCTACAATGGAGAAATTTCTGATTTAGTAAAAAAATACCCTGCAAATGCAACTGACAATTACGGTAAAACGTTATTTCATTACGTATTAGAAGAAAATAGTAGTGATAAAATTATTGAGTACTTAAAAGAAGCTCATTTTGATGTTAACGCTAAAGATAATGACGGTAAAACAGCTCTTATATTAGCGATTAAAGGGCAAAAAGTAAAAACCGTAAAATGTCTATTAAACTCTGGAGCAATAATCGAGCATACGTATTACCTAGACAGTAATGGACCGCTGCATGTTGCGACTCGTGTAAAAAGTGTTGAATTGGTAAAAATATTGCTAAATGCTGGCTGCAACGTTAACGCTAAAAATAAAGCAAATCTAACGCCGTTAATAATAGCTACACTAAATCAAAACGTTAAAGTGGCAAGAATATTATTGGATGCTGGTGCTTCTCGTAATCACACATACTACGAAGATGATACCGGACCTCTTCATTTTGCCTGCATTTTACCTAATTTCGAAATGGTCAAGTTGTTCCTTGATTCAGGCTATGAGGTATCAGCTGTGGACGATCAAGGATGTACACCATCGCACCTTCTTTTAGATTGCGGTAAGTTAAGAGCATCTGAGTTTTGCATCAATGAAAGGTGTTTTATTTTTATTTTCTTTGCAATGATGTTTGATATAAATTAATTTGAATTCCAATTTTTTATATTAACTTTATGCTTTATATAAAATTACAATTTCCATTCAACATATTTTCAATTATACATAATGATGCATATTAAAGTTTCATCTAAAATCTAATTAATACAATTTTTAAAAACTATGCTACTACCTTTATTCAATTTTTATTACAACTATTTTACAGATACATTTTTTCCCTCGCCCATTGATATACATATTATTCTATATTTAATCGGTGTTGCTGGGCTAATAATTATCGAGAACGATAATTTTTTTCTTCTTTCGCCGACGACCTCCCGCACACTAGACGGTTGCGCTTTACAACTGCGCCACCGGAAAGCGCAACCGTCTAGTGTGCGGGAGGTCGTCGGCTCGAACCCGACCCGGGGCATATTTTTTCATTCGTTGAGAAAGTCATTTTTTCTTTAATTTATTTGATATGATTAAATTTATAATTGATATGATAAATTTTGTCTCTTCCAGTATCTCTACCTTAAAAAATGAGATGCTGAATCTAGTAAAAAAATCTCTCGATTTTCACAATCCACATACCCGTGGTGTATTTCGAGAAAGAAGAAAAAAATTATCGTTCTCGATAATTATTAGCCCAGCAATACCAATTAAATATAGAATAATATAATTATTTTAATTTTTTTATCTTTCTTTTTTAAATCTCGTTAAAAGTCTTTACCAAAAACTATCAGGGCACGTATAGGTAGAATTTTATAATATGTAGTGAAAACATTATCTTTTTAAAGTTTTTTTCTGACATTTTTATTTAATTAAACTGTAATTATCACCTTCTCAATCAACAGAGAAACGACCAAATGATAACAATAGTGTGAGAAATATTGTAAAATTACTGATCAAAGCTGGTGCCAATGTGAATGTAAAAAATAATCATGGATCAACCCCACTACACTGTGCCGCGACTTCTTATCACAACGATGTAGTTGATCTACTATTAAAAGCTGGAGCTGAGCTTGATGCAATCAACGATAAAACAGGCAACACACCACTCCTTCAACTATTATGCAATTAAAGCATAAATCCAGAAGATGAAAATATTTTTTTGCCAATGGCAAAACGACTCATCGAAGCTGGAACTGATGTTAACAAGATGAATGATCGCAGTCAAACCTCTATCTTCTACGCTGCTGTATTGGCCTCGGCCGAACTGCTTAATCTGCTCATAAAACATGGAGCTAGACTCGATTTACTTAATAATGATAATATTGGATCTCTCGCATATGCCGTGAATAATTGGAGTTGGAACTCAGACATTTTCAAATGTTATTCTTTTGGCGAGGATCAGTTTTTAGATTGTGATAAAATAATTGAAAGAAAGTATGGAAGAAATAAGGTGAGCTTTTAACAGATGTAGTTCATTTAAAACAGAAATATAAAATTTAATACTAAATTAATGAATAAGATAACAATAATTTTAAAAGTAATTAACCAAAAGTAATGTTTTGTTGGTTTCAGATTGAAAATCAGATTAAATGTATCAAAATATTATGCAAAAACGGATATAATTTAAACCAGATTGTAGAAGGAGCAGAAAATACCACTTTAGTCTTCAGTTTAGCATTAGACTATGGTCATTCTAAAATTTTAAAAGAATTACTTTGTCAAGGTGCGATTTTTGACTTATGTGAAATTTTAGAATGGTTTAACAACTTAAAAATAGAACGTATACTGATTAGACACACAGCTGTATGTAACACACATAAAAGTGGTCAAGGCGTCGTTAATTTTGATATCCAAAGATTAAATAAAGAACAGGCGGAATACTATTCAACTTGTTTGGAGGAATTGAAGAAATTAAAAAATTTTCGAGTTTTCGAATCAATGCCTTTGTTTAATTTAATCGAAGGTTTAGTAACCAGTTATTACATATCAAGTGAAAAATTAATACAAGCGTTTAAAACTGGATTTATTGCAAGATCCTTTCCTATTTTTAACGACGTACTTACCGAACGTTTTGAAGAAGAACGAGAAAAGTACGAGACAATAGCTAAAGCAACTGCAGTTTTACAAAAGCTCATGAAATTAGATGGATATTCCTTTGATCTCATTTTTCATCATATTCTAAGTTACTTGGAGATCAACGACGTACGTACAGTTGCATCGTTAATAAATACAAAAACATTTGAATCATCTGACGAACTTTGATTTTTTTACTTATGTATTTTGATACCTGCAGAAGTTATATTTTATGAAAATTATTGTAATAAAAAAAGTAAATAAAAATAATATGCTTTTTAAACCTTTATTATTGAAGTAAATGTGATGAAAGTCATTGATGCAAAAGTGTATTTTTTAAAGAAAGAAGAAAAAACATTTATTAACTAATTTTGATTTCGTAAAAAGTTTATAGAAATTGAAAAAAATATTATCAATAAAATAAAATATAAATTCTCAACAATTTTCCACGTAAAACACAAACACTCGAAACTTGCTATAAAGTTGATAAAAGTTTAAGCTATATCCAACTTTAACTAGGATACACTGGCGTAGCCAATTTAAACGTAAAAACGTGATTTAAAAATTATGAAGAATATCAATTATGTAAAAAAAAATTATACATTCAAATACATTGGCAATCCTAATTATTACACCTAATTTCTCAGCAACCTTTAAAGGAATATTATTTATTAATATCTACAATCACTTTACTCACTCTCACTTACAAGGAGTTGCCACGAAATTCGGGTCATGTATTTTGATGAAACTCGGTATACTGGGTCTAACTTTATTATTCACAATTACTTTACAAACATATTTGACACATAGCTTGTTTTGGGATTATAATAATATTGTGGTCATTGTTTTTTTTAAATTAAAAATACTTTAACATTGTTATATATTATAGCTAACAAGGAGAGTGTCAACCCTTTGGGTAATGGATTTCAGAATGAGTTTGAAATCTTTGAGTTTTTTAATGATTAAAGAAGACACAAGACGCCTTTAAATTATACTCATAGCCCTTTTATCTCGATTTACAGGTTAATGTATATAAATACATGAATATATCAACGGTGCTTTTTTTCTGGTTTATCTTAAATAAGATCAGTGATAGATAAAGTTTTAAGATATATTTCGTAAGTTGAGAAAATTGCCTTTAATTTGATAGGTTATATAATGGTAAAATATTAATTATATCAAAAGTTATAACAAATCGAACATTATGATTATTTTATACACGGCCTAGATTCGCGAAAGAAATCGTGGAGAAAATGATCATTATATTCGATTTACTATTACTTTTAATAGAATTAATGTTTTACCAACATATAACCTATCAAATTAAAGGTAATTTTCTTAACTCTCAAAGTATATTATTAAACTTAATCTATCACTGATTTTATTTAAGATGAACCAAAAAAATGCATCGCTGATATATTTATATACATTAGCCTGTAGGTCGAGGTCAAAGACCTATGAGAGTGAGTAAGAGGCGTCTTTTATCTTCTTTTATCATTAGAAAACTGTTCTCTAAAGCATTTTAAAATCTGTCATTTAAAGGGTTGACCTCTCCTTGTAAAATTAATTGTTTCTAGAGGAAAAATTATTTACATAGTTATAAAACTTTTACTTTGTATTTTATTTGTTTTTCACATTTGTACATTTGAGAAGACAATATAAATAAAAACCGCTAAAAATTCTATGCCAGATAGTATTATTAAATGCTTATATTTGCTTAATTCTACAGGTTTTCTTAAAGATTACGTTACTTATTATTTTTTATACAGTTTTAACAGTTTAAGATTAATATTACTAAAAAGAAACTTTATTTTTGACTATGAAAATATGGTTCTGGTAATAAAATTTACAGTTAGTTATTCAAGTAATTGAAAAATAAATTAAAATAAGCGATTTTTGGTAATGTAATATATGTGTGCATTCAGGTAATTGATGCGTTATATTTTTGTTTAATGTTTAAAAAAATATGTTTATTTTTAGTACATAAATTTGTTATATAAATTTTCTTTCGATAAATTAAAATTTTTTAGTACTTTTTATATCAAGTAAAGGACATAATAATTTACGAATAAGCGAAAAACGTTACATTATTTGCATCAGGCGTAGTCGAAAAACATAACTTTTCGAATATTTCAGACGAAAAACATGATTTTTTGGTTATTCTAGATGAAAAACATGACTTATTGGTTATTTTACACAAAAAACATGTCTTATTTAATACCAAAAAAAAATTCCATTCGTCTCACAGAGATAAAGTGATTACCAAAATTTACAAAAAAGACCATGGCTAGGAATTCGTTTTTAAGTTCTTTTTACACACACGTAATGCATATTTGCTACCTTACCGGCAAAGCCGAATAGTTTAGCAATGTAGCATTGTAGTGGGGTAAATGCAGACAGCAGCATCACAATGCACCATTATTAGATGTAAACACTAACAACTTTCTTGACACGCTGGCGCCTTTTATTACACTATGTATAATATAATTTAAGAAATACTTTTAGTTTCCAACACTCACATTTTTTTCTGGGTATAAATTTTGCAAATTAATGCATATAGTTAGCTACAAGCTTCAAGAGCTTTGAAATGATATAATAAAGTAGGAAGGGGGGGGGGGGATTAAAGCCTGTGACGGGAGTGAGGGATTGCCGGGACAGGTAGCTTTGCTCGCAGGGTCGGCGACAGCTAAGTCAGTAACCTGGTATTCCCTTAGTAATCTCTTTATTTGCACAAGTGTCGATTAAAGGAGTTGTAGGTGGAGAAAAAGAGAGAGAGAGAAAGCTGTGGCGCAACGCGTTTTTTATGAGCTCTCTTTCATACTTGCCTTTTTCTCTTGTTATTTGCTCGCGTGACAGCAGTAGTTGCTAGTGCACGCGCGCTTCTTCTCATGCGCTTTTGCTATTGGTAGCGGAATGCACTGCATCAGCTTTTGGTAGTTAAAGCCACCGGAGCGAGGATCTTATACATAAAATTCTTGAGGCGAGCCGAGATTTTATTCAACTTCTCTTTCATCCCTCCTTCTTCTGTTACAGCTTATACTTGTAGATGAATGGAACGTGATGGAGCGCCTGAATATATCGAAGCTTGAAGAGCTGCAGAGTTTGCCGACAAAATGAACTAGAGATTTATTTTCTTTGAATTTAGGCATCCTCTATTTTGATCTATGCTTGTACAGGTGATGTTGCATGTTCTAATTTCGTAACTCTTTCAAATAAAATTAGAATAATCAATTTAGTGATTGATAATTTTATTCATCAATTTTACAACTTACGATTCTTGTCAATAATCTTTAAAAATTGCTTTGTTGAATTCCATTACAACCTTATAATGCAAACCACGTGATCAACTTGAACCGATTTTAATCAAGTCACGTGATCAATCGTAGCCAATCATTTATTACAAGAAGATTATGATTAAAAATATGAAAAAAAGTTTTGATAAATTTATCAAAAATTGTCTAAAATTTGAAAATACTATTCATGTAAAAGTAAAATTCTTGATAGTGAAATATTTGTATACCAAAAATTTTATTGTTATTCGGGTCCCAACAATTACACAATTATATGACGCTATAGAAGGCGTCCACGCTACAGACGAGTTATGAATCTAACCAATAGCGTTAGTAGCTCTATAAATAAAATAGCATCGATTTATGATACAAGCTTATAAATAGCTTCAAACATCCTTTTTGAATCAGTATAAAATATTTGACAAAGAAAATAATATTTCAGTAGTTCTAAGGCCACATTGACGAATAGAACTCAAGTTTTGATATACTTCATTATTATCTTAGTCTTTTAAAATTATAAATTGAATTCAGTAAAAATTAAAATAACATTATGGATTCAAAAAATACGCTCAGCTGGGTGGAAATGATACAGGTAACTATTTATTTTAATTTGATATAGGGAAAAGTCTTCTATAGCACAGCTCTTCGCAAAGCTTATAGTATAAATATCCGTCAATTTGGAGAAATCAGCACGTATTTGATATCATTATTTCTATCATAGATAATAACAAAAAACTAATTATTTACTAACGATTTATTATTGGAAATTTTATTTTGGAAAAAATGAGCGCACATCCCATCCATTTTCTCGTATGGTCCAAGCGTTTCTCGCTTCTCAAACTACTTTGCGCTATCCCACTAGGCGGATTACTTGTCTTTTGATAAGTTAGTCAACATAATTCGAGACCTAAAATTAGCGCTTAATACTTCAAAATTTACGTTCGATAATACTAATCATACGATTATTTTTTTGTAAAAAGTTAATTTTAATAGCATGCCACATTTTCCCCAGGCAAATTTATGTTCTGAATTATTTTTCCTTCAACTGCAACTTTTCAAGAGTTAATTCTCACCTCGCTAATCTTATTTGCTTGTTGTGCAGAGTCGGTGGCGTTTAGTATGACCAATTTTTGATAAATATTTTTCAAAAAATTCCTACCTTTTCAATAAATATTTTCAAGAATAAAATTTAACTTCGTTTGTAATAACTTTAAATCGTAAATTGAAAATCGGCTCATTGCATCAAAAGTTACAAGCAAAATAGCTATGGGTGGTCGTACTAGAAGACTTTCCCCAAAATTTTTTTAAAATAACAATTCTATCTATTGATATGTATTTATAAAATTTTTTTCGTTTCATAGTGGTACGAGGATATAAAAAAATGTGCTTTAACACGCTACAATAGAGGGATTTCTAAGTTAATTAAAAGATATCCCGCAAACACAACTGACAGTTACGGTAAAACGTTATTTCACTACGTATTAGAAGAAAATAGCAGTGAAAAAATTATTAAGTATTTAAAAGTAGCTCATTTTGATGTTAACGCTAAAGATAATGACGGTAAAACAGCTCTTATGTTGGCGATTAGAAGGCAAAAAGTAAAAACCGTAAAATGTCTATTAAACTCTGGAGCAATAATCGAGCATACGTATTACCTAGCCAATAATGGACCGCTGCATGTTGCGACTCGTGTAAAAAGTGTTGAATTGGTAAAAATGTTACTAGATGCTGGCTGCAACGTCAACGCTAAAAATAAAGCAGATCTAACGCCGCTAATAATAGCTACACTAAATCAAAAAGTTGAAGTGGTAAAAATATTATTGGATGCTGGTGCTTCTCGTAATCACACATACTACGAAGATGATACCGGACCTCTTCATTTTGCCTGCATTTTATCTAATCTCGAAATGGTCAAGCTGTTCCTTGATTCAGGCTATGAGGTATCAGCTGTGGACGATCAAGGATGTACACCATTGCACCTTCTTTTAGATTGCGGTAAGTTAAGAGCATCTGAGTTTTGCAAAAATTGAAAATGTTTTGATTTTATTTTCTTTGTATTGATTTTAATAGAAATCAATTTAATTTAAAATTTTTAAGCTCGAATTATGTTTTACATGGAATCACAATTTTCATTTGAGGTATGAAGTACACCTTAAAAATAAAAAATTAAAAAATTAATTAAGTATGCCGTAGCCTTATTAAATTATTATGAAAAATTTTTTTTTAATTTTATCTTACATTATATATTTAAATGTAAATTATTCATTAGTATACAACAAAAAATTTAAATTCATTCATCATACACGTAAAAAGATTCATTCACTAAATTATTTATATGATTAAAAATAATTTTTTCACTTGTCGTAAAGTTTAAATTGAACCGATGGAGCTAAACAAAAACTAAAAGTCTCATTATCTCTGTTTTGTCTATGGTCGGGATCAAAATTTGAAAAATAGATTCATTTTATAATTCATTTTATAATTTTTTGCTTATTCGTAACATCAAAATTTTATTACCATATTCCATTACTTATAAAGTAATCGAACAGTATAGTTAATGCATCTAGTAATAAAATTTAGTGAATTACATGTAAAACATTATCTCTTTAAATTTTGCTTCCTCAAAGAGGAAGCTATGTAATCATGCCAAAAAATTTTTTTTATAATTTTTGTTAAAAATGTTTTTTATGATGTAAAAAGTTGAAAAAAA
>JAPYZE010001115.1:0-55792 GCA_030522805.1 Leptomastidea abnormis
TCTTTGTTTTAATGGCAGTTATTGAAAAATAGTCACTATATCCAGCACTTACTACCAGAAACAGTAATTTTTCCTAATTAAGAACTATCAGTGTATATAGCTATATTATATTTTTATCTTTCTAATCGACCAACTTGACTTCACACCCTTCAAACTTTCTTCAAACTGGGCTTAATTTTGCCTCGAACTACTTCACCCAAAAATATATAACTTATGACAAGCAGAGAAGAAGAGCATAGCGAGTATGTTTGCATCAGGGGATGGGATGAGAAATAGAAGGTGTAGGGTTGGTAAACTGACGTGAGTAGCTTGTCGTGCGGCGTTATGAAAATTTAATCCCAGCTTTTTTGCATAAAAACGCCAAGGTGGAGAGCTTGCAAGGAGAGTAGGACACTAGATCATCTCACGCGAACGCCGAGGAAGAGAGAAGATTCGCGGTTTTCTTTTTTTCTTTAGCTTTGCTCGCAATGTCGGTTGCAAGGTGCCGGGCCGACGCATGCAGGGGTATAATACAGCAGAAAGCAGCGGTATAAAAGCAGAGTACACGCGAAACCAAGCACAGCAGCTTCGGGAAGAAAGAGAGGGAGGAGGGTGGGAAGGGGGGCACTCTCCGCTTTACCTGTCCCGCGCCATTTTTCACGTGCCGAGTCCATTACGGCGTAATAGCATCCGATGAATCACCGTGTTCTCTTAAGAGCAGGGTCGCCAAGTCCGTTGGAGCAGCAGCAGCAGTAGTAGCGTCGTAGGAGAACAGAGCATTGCCGAGACAGAAACGAGGACCCCCTAGCACACGAGACACTATAGCGCTACTTCTACGACCAAGCAGCAAGAGAAGGAGGTGGAGGAGGAGGAGGAGGAGTAGGTGGACCGGGTTGAGAGAAGCAAGTGGGATTCTCGCGCCTCACCAGCAACGCCGGCGCCGTTTCTTCTTCTTCCTTCTCTAAGAGTTGGCAAGACGCGGTCAGGGGTAAGGGGTTGCTGAGAGCCGAGCAGCCGAGCGGCAGCCGAGAGATAGTAGAGCGTATATCGAGGACAAGGGAAGAGATGGTGTCTGAGTAGACCGAGAAAGACGAGAGAAGGATGACCTCTCACGGCTTTCCCTTTAACAAAATGCTCGAAAGCCCCGAGTATGATTTTTCTTCGGTGCCATAATGCGATAATCCCTCCGTCGAGTTGGCCTCCCAAGAAAGAGAGAGAGAAAAGAGGTCAGCTGCTCTCTTCCTATCTCTCTCTTTCTCTCCTCGACAATGGGACGTGACACCACTTGCACCTGAAGAATCGGATCAAATTAAATAACGCGCGCCAAGAGGCTCTGCTTCTCCCTCCACTTCTACTTCCTTTTTCTACCGCTACTCTTCTGCGCCCGACGCGGACCGGGAGAGAAGAAGCCCGCGAGATGTCTATCCTGATCGCGTCATCCTTCACCGCTTCCGACGCGCGTCTCCCTACTCACCCTTTTTTTTCTTCTTTTTCTTCTTCTTCTTTTCTCTCCACCCCGTTCATCACATATAGTACGTGAAATGCTTTTTACCCTTCATTTTTAAATCTGTGCTGCCATGATAAATATTCTTTTTAATAGCCACTCCTGATATTCTCCGTAATTTTTCTTCAAGCATCTTTAATTTTCATTACATTTTTCAAATAAAAAAAGGAGAAAAAAAACTTTTGCTTTTTTTCCACATTGAAAATATGATATTATTAAGAAGAACATCATTTTCAAATAAAGTCGTAAAATTAATTGAAAAAAGGAAAAAATTACAAAGCTAAATTAATATATTTTAAAAGTCTATTCAGATAAAATAAAAACGTTGTGTAAATAATTGAGAATTTTATATTTCTACAGAATTTTATATCATCCATACTTTCATGCTTTATCAGTATGTATATATACATATATATATAGCTCCTTATTTTTAAAATTTAATTAATGAACTTCCGCTTACCGAGAAATGCCCTCAGGGGGACGTTTATTAATTTGAAAAGCGCATTTCGACGCTCTCTATTCACAAAGTATGTCTCATAATATTCGAAAATTCAAGTGTTCCATTTGAAAATAAGAGAGCACACAGGGCTTTGGCAATGCTTGCGTCAAAGTGGCCACCCTTATATATACATATACACTGATTTTCATCCTTTTTACTTTATATACGCATTCAACTTCTACTGTCTCCAATTACAGAGAGAGAGAGAGAGAGTGAGAGAGGCAGTGCGCGTGCAATGCAGTACGACGACTCACAGTTTGCGATTAAAAGCATTCCTCTTTTCGCTCGTCTTCTCCCTCGTTTCTTCCAAGCGCTGCTGCTGCAGCGCCTCTTGATCCTCATCCTCTCCCGGACCGTGAATTATCGCGATCAAACTAATGCAGCGTTTAATTTTCCTCAACTTGTTTGGCTGAAGTGCTACGCGCGCGCTTACCTCTCTTTCTATCTATCTATATATACTTCTCGTCGATACTTCTTTTTTAATTAAATAATTATCAGTCGAGAGTTTTCACCCCGTCGAGCCACGAAAGAAAATAAAAATAAAGAAGCATCAGCAATACACCGCGTAGCAGCTTGAGAAAATAAAAAGCCAAGTTTTCGGATGGATTAAGCTTGCCCTAATAAAAGTAAGGGCAATAAAGGTTTATAGGGTGCGAAATTTATTTGAAAGCAAAGTAAATCTATAGTGTATGTGTGTGTGGGAGCTTGGAAAAAAGAGAAAAAAAAAGGTCAAATAGGGAGGTGAGAAATCGCTGCTGCTGTTGCTGGCTTACACGTGTGTCCTAGCTTTGCTGCGACGCGTGGCGTCGGTAGAGGTGGTGGTGGTGGTGGTAGCGGCACGCTGGGGGGCCTCCGATTAATGAACAAGATAATCGTAGATAACACCTCCCTCTGACGTAAATATAAACTGGTTTCGCGTAATTAGTTTTTAAAGCAGTGTACGGCAGCTTAATTGATATTCGCGGTGTTGCATTAATATACCTACATCCCTCCCTTCCCAAGCAACACCCTCGTCACTGTTCTGGTAGTAGTGAGAGAAAGAGAGATAGAGAGACTATCCGGTATCCCTAACCCTTGTCTTGTGTATCTCACTACGGCTGTCCTTCTCCTGCCTTCAGCCGCAGCCGCGGTAGCGACATATTTGTCCGCATTTGCAAGCGAAACGCGTAGTCTCCGCGTAATAGCGGCGCGTTAATAAATTATAGAAATACGTTCGACGTAAATGGAGCTGTAACGCGCTCGGATGTGCGAGTGGAGACCACCCCCTATGTGTTTGTTGGCCCATCAATGCATATACATGCGCTCCTACGGTAATGCTCCTGCACCCGCTGTTTCCAAGCTTGTGCTCGTTGAACACACGCCTCCGCGACCAACCAACCAACACAAGCCGTGTATGCGATTTCTCTTTCTCCTTCTCTTATCCCATGTGTTCGGTACAAAAAGGGACCAAAGCGCTGAATGGGCTACTGCTGGTACTACTACTACTACTACTACTGTACCCATCCTACATAGTTGGCCGCGGTGAAATAATAAAGACTCGCAATTAATTTCAACCGTACTCCGCGACAAGTATGATTTGTACGAAAGCTCTCTCTCTCTCTCGGCTTTTGGCGAGGTCGTCGTGCTGTGTATCTCTATAGCTTGTAGAGGCAGCGACCGATACCAAGTGAGACCCGACTCCAAAGAGGAGGAGCAGGAGAAGGAAGGGAATAGACAGACGGGAGCCTCCGGGAACTTGCGCAAATTGGAAGCTAGACACGGCCAGTCGGTCGTCTGCACTTTCGCAGTTCGCACTTTATGCAAGCCGATTCCTTTCGCCTTTCACGCGCACGTACATCTCCCTCCCTCCCTCCTTCTTCTATTCTGTCCTCTTGCCTCTGTATACTACTACATCGTAGCTCGACGACGTCGGGGGACTGCGCAACTCGCGTATCATAGCGTCGAGAGAGACACGGCGATGTTTTCATTATGCTTGTTGCTGCAGTCACAGCTTAAGCGTATATGTACGCTTATTTGCTTACGTGGCTTTTGCAACTTTCAAAGTTATGGCTCCTGGTTTATTCCACTATACACAAGGATGCTGTACAGTATTTCTTTAATTGTACATATATAGATATATGTATTACAGCAATCGACTGCAGGCTACGGATTGTAATCTGCAGAGAAATAAAAGTTATTTATCGAGGAGAGGGGAGGTTTCCGATAAACACAAAATAACTATTATAAAGTACTGCTAAAAACTTACGTCTTATTTACCGGATTAAAAAATCAAAAGTTTCAAAGTATATTGTCGTCGTTGTCGTCGTCGTCGTTCTCCCCTCTCCTTTTTCATCGAGAGCTGGACGCAATAAGTATTTTATACACTTAATTACCTCTTATTGGCCTTTACAAGGCGCGTGAAAAAAGATTTATCCGATAAAGTTTCGAAGTGAAATTGCCAGTGTGCTGCTGCTGTTGCTGCCGTTCTCACGGCAATCAGGATAAGAGAAGAAGAAGAGGAGGAAGAAGAAGTAAAGCTGGTGCACGGCGCACGTAGAGCATAGAGGACGAATGTGCGTCGTCGCTAGAGAAGAAGTAAGGAAAGAGGGGGATAAGAGGGGGGGGGGGTTGTGTGCTAATGACTCTACCCGATAAAACAAACAATTACTTTATAAATTCGAGGCGTCAGCCCGGCTCGGGCAAACTTGGAGAAACCGGGGCGTGCTCAAAGGATAACAAAGTGGAGAAGCAAGTCGGCCCAAGTGAGCGAGAGAGAGAGAGAGAGATCGTGGAAGTGAGTGTTAGGGAAGAGAGAGAGAGAGAGAGAGAGAGAGAGAGTTCTCTCTCTGCCAAAGTAGCTGCTGGCAGCCAGTGAACTAGCAAAGACTCCGAGAGTAAACTGGAGCAGCGAAGACACGCCGGCCGTAATAGAGAAGGACAGAGTCGAACCAAAAGAGGAAGCTAATGTTTTCCCGCTCTCGAGTGTAACACATTGTCGAATCCAACTCTTGATTAAGGGAATCGCTCTCTCTCTCTCTCTCTTTCTTTGAGCTTGAAAGCTCTCTCAAGTATAGTGGTGGCTGAGCCTAGAGAAATATTTGGAGCTCCGAAAAGAGATCCGGGTACGCCACGAGATTAAGAATGATAATAGTCTAAGGCTCGAAAGGATGTGCTGCTGGTACTGTGGATGGGAATAAGAAACAAAAGTATATAGCAGTATCAGAGAAAAAAGGTAGAGAAAGCTGATGCGAAAAGAGATGAAGCGCGTTTAAGTCAATTAAATAGTTTGATGGTAAGCCGGCTACTCTGAAACGAACGCGGACCTCCCCCTTTCCCCCTCCCCCGTATTTCCCTTTAACTTCGCCCACCTACCTCACCCCCTCGACCTCCCGTAGCTTTTCTCATTCTCTCTCTTCTAAGCTCCCGATCTCGGGCTTAACCCAAAAACTTCTCTCCCCCTTCCTCCCCCCCTCTCTCTCTCTCTCTCTCTTTCTCTGCGTAAACTCCCTCGTGCATGAATATCTACTTCCGATAGGAAAAGTTACCGGCGTCATTAATTATGCCTGATGCGGTTGTTCGCGCAGACCCGCATAATCCCGTGGCATACGTTTTCCTAATACCTTCGAAGACTCGCTCTTGCTATAGCTCGCTTCACTAATACACGTGTATACAGGTGCGTGCGCTGCTGCTACTGCTTCTACTGGAAGATCGCTGGGGCACACCAGCAGCAGCAACAGCAACAGCAACCACGTAGTAAAGTATATACTCGATATACATACATATAGCACGAGCAAACGGTTTCTCTCACTCTCTCTCTCTCTCTCTCCCTCTCTGTACCAAGCTACCTACGAGCTGCTATACTACTTACTATATACGTGCGAAGCGGAGATACGAAAACGTCCTCTCTCTTCTCCTCTCTATACACTCTCTGTCTCTCCTATACACTCCTCCTCCTCCATCCTGACGTGACCCGATCAAAACGAGAAGATATTGCCGTTGGTTTAGCCGCATAATTGCCATACCGGCTAATGTAAGGGCCGAGCGTCGCTTCCATTTGATGGAAATGGCCATTTCCTGATTTGCCGAGTTCTATCGTAAGTAAGTATATACTACTACTACTACTACTACTACTACTGCTGCTGCTGCTGCTGCTGCTACTGGACGACCAACGACGATGACTAGTTCGCTCAACTCTAAAGCTCCCCCATCAACTACTATCTATATACTCTTATTACTTTTGTAATTAATATGATGTGTTGCTCCAAGGTGATACTCAAGCAGCTACAAAGGATATATACCTATATACCTATACCTATAGACGTATACGTGGCCCCTTGGACCAGTCTCGCATTAGACAAATTGTATTTATACCTTATACCTACTACTACTACTACTACTACTTCTACTACTACCTACTCTCTGATTACAAGGCCGAAATTTTCCACTTTGCTTTCATTAGGAGACGATCTCTAGCTAACTAAGCGCGAGCTCGTTAAGAATATTCCAGCGAGTTTGCGAGAGTAAGTTATTGTAAAACCCGATAAATTATGCAAGATATTTTCATTACTTAGAGCTTATACCACTAGATACGCAAGGAAAGTTTATTTTTAACTTAAATGGGGTACTAGCTGCTGCTGCTGCTACTGCTACTATATAGTAGTACTAGGATAGTTGTGGTACTAGTAGTATTAGTAGTTTGTAATGCATATTGTTACTATACTGGTAATAAAATACTGTGCACTATGCTTTTGATGCATATATTTCTCTTTGTAATTTATTTTATGAATACATGTATATGTTGTCGAAAACAAGCAAAATTTGGATATCTTAATTGTTTTATTTTTTTTTTTACGTATTTAAATGTAAAACTTACATTTTATCTTGTTTTATGTTTAACTAAAACTGATATACTCCTTAAAAATGTTTTTTCAAGAAATACATTTAATAACATACAGAAAATTAGAAAAGTTTGTTGAGAAAACATGGAAATTTTAGCTATTATTTTATAATCGATAAAGTTTGAAGCAAATACGTTAAATAATATTACGCGAGTAAATTGATATTGAGTTAAACGACCTAATTTTCAATTTAATTGGCGTTTTAGAATGTTCGTGTAGCATCAATATTTTGCCAATACTTTTATAACATCGGCGCAACAAATTTATTTACATGATAAATTGGTTTAATCGCTTTAATTAAATCGAATTAATTATTTTCTGCTAATTGTTTTTCTTAATAAGGATATAATAACTGATAAATACATTTGTACATGTCGTTTGCTCTTTCAAAATTTACTGTTTTATGCAAATAAAATTTTTCGTTAGTAATTATAAAATATGTAAATGGTATATAGGTGGACCTGCGTGGAATATTTTTCAAATTTCTGCAATTATTTCGCGTTGTTTTATTTTCTTCTTAAATATACTTTGTGGTGTTTTATTTTTTAATTTTTAAATAAAGCATTACGTAGCAATGAAAAAAAAATGTACTCTAAAAACCTCAACAAAACTTAATTCAAGGATATTAAACAACGTTACTTTATAGAGTATTTTCACGAGTTAATGCATCCTGGTAAAGGCATGAATTTTAATGACTTACAACTGTAAAACCAAGTAAATTGAAGCAAAAAAAAAGTTTTACTATTGCCCGCTGAAAACTTTAGACAAAAAGAAGAGAGATAGCACACAATGAATTTTCTTCAAAATTGCGTAAGAAAAAAAAAGTGCTCTCTTTATATATATGTGTTCATCCAAACTTTTTTTTCTTCTCTTTTTCCCAAGAAAATGTCATTTTTCCGGTTTAGTTTGCACGCGAGCCCATACGGGGAGAGGGAATTGTAGGTGCGGGTAAGGCATGATTTCAAAGCAGGTTGTATACATACACAAGAGTGCAAGCTGCCCTCGGGGAGCGATATAACAGCGAACAGTTTCCGCGGACGTGCAGAAATGGAGAAGTCCGTCAGGCTTGGAAGGCGCTAAAAGGGCCGGAACTGCGAAGGGGGGCATCCGGTCCAAGTTTGGATAGCGTCGCAATAGTAGCAGCAGCAGCGCGACACCTCGTATATATATACAGTACATATATGCGCTGGCAAGCTTCCGGGTCTGGCGGCTGCCTGAGTCAAGTCGCTTGGGTTCCGTGGGCTGGTTAAGGCACTCCATTACAAACTTCTGTCCACCGCAAGTGAAAACGATAGAGAGAGAGAGAGAGAGAGAGAGAGAGAGAGAGAGAGAGAGAGAGAGAGAGAAAGAGAGAGAACGCGCTGAGTGTGTGTGTGTGTGTTCTGGTCGTCGTCTACGCGTGTCTGTCTACCAGTTCGTAATCTCCTTCTCCCCTTCACCTTGGGATTTTCGTCAGTCGCAGCCCTCCCTCCGTGTCTCTTATTCTTCTGTCCGTATACAGCCGTAACGTGCTTTATTGCAAGAGCTAAGTCGATCCGATTTCGCGCGAGATAAGTCGTAGTGCTTGAAAGACGCTCCTTACTTCGTGCTGCTCCGTGAGCCCGCAGCAGTACACGGCCCGACCGCAAGTCGTTTGCGGCTGTCTTGTCTTGTTTGCCGGTAATCAGTTTGCAATTTCAAACTCTACTTCTCTTACTGCTCAACCTTCAAATTGAATTTTTAATGACTTAATGTTATAAGTATGCCTCACACTCTCTCTATCTCCCTTTCTCTCTCAATACTCTTTACTTTTCGCTTATATTCTTGTTTAATTTATAAAAAAAAACTCTTATGTGTAAAATTAAAATAAAAAATTACACTCCTTTATACATTACTCATTGTATCTTTTTTTTTTCTGTTTCAGGTACGTCAAAGCAATAATTTATGAATAGTTCTTATGACTTCTTTTGACGTAAGTAAAGTTAAAGCGAATTTTTTAATTTATTTGAAGCGCAATATCATCTGTATTTCTTGCACTTTTATTAAAAAAATTTTATTTTCTAAAAATAGTACATATCTTTGAAAATGTCATTGCGACACATATTAATTAACTCAAGCAAACTTTTATTAAAGAGGTCAGAAATAACTTTTGAGCTTATTACTGCTCATATAATTACATGTCTTACACACGTGTCATACTTTTTTTTATCAGACTTACTTACAAACAAATACTTGTCACACAAGTACTTTTTTTTTAAACAACAAACAAAGTAAAATAAAATCAAAGTAAGTGTAAAAAAGGAAAAAGAAATAAGTTGTAAAACATTATTACTAGTTGTATTGTCGAGGGAAAGGGGGGGGGGGAGGGGGAAAGGCACAAAGGAATCGACGTTAACGAGAATTGAAAATCCAATTAGTTCTCGTGTGGAAGAAGACGATGGTTGAGAGGAGAGAGGTATATGAGTGGAGCGAGTGAAGCAGGAGAGAAAGAGAGAGAGTGAGCTGTGTCGCGAAACATCGAGCTCAAAGTTGTGCGCGCTCGGGTTCATCCAAAAGGGGAGGATGGGGGTGAGAGGAGGAGCCGTCCGCGCGCAAAAGGCAGGAACAGCAGCGCAGGCACAGCAGTCTCTCGAAATCTCTACAAACGTCAGAGAGGCGCTGTGTGGCAGGGTTCGTTCGTTCGTTCGTTCGTTCGCTCGCTCGCTCTCGCGCAAACGGCGATGTAATTGCAACAATTATGCGGTTTCCCAGCATCCACTACCCCCTGCCCCACCTCCCCAGCCCCGTCGTCGTACACCTCTGTTCTTCCTGGTTCCATCCGCAGCCAAAGGCTGAGAGAGAACAGCCGGGCTTGAGAATAAGAGAGGGGGGGGGGGAGGGGATCCACGTGGATTACATTTCGCGCTCGCGCAAGCTCTGAGACACGTCGGGCGCACAATAGACGCGCGTTCCATAAATATGTTTGTGAGCCGCGGAAGAGAGGATGGGAGAGGACAAGGGGGGGGGGAGTATGAGAGACAGAGAGAAGAGAGAAAGCATGGGATGATGTCGAGGAGGGTAGAGGGTAGGGGTAGTACTTCCTTTGAGGGTCCTTTCGCAGTGCGCGGCCTCGCATACACAGTAGTAGCTGCAACAGCATCGTATAGTATAGTATAGTAGTAGCAACTGCAGCAACGGAAGTTTCATGCAACTCTCGTTCTCCTACCTCGGACGTGCATTTGCCCTTTGTTACACGAGTGAGTGAGAGAGAGAAAGGTAGTACATTCCGCAAAGACTTCTGTCTCCGGACGCTCAGTCGGTTCTCGGCTCTCTTTCTCGCTCAGAGTCCGGGAGAAAGGAAGACGTTTGGGGAAGGAGACGCGCCGGAACGCGACACGGCAGATAAAGCAAGAAAGCATAGACTCACACACAAGTAGGAGCTCTTTTACCCAGGTATACCTGCCTGCCTGTCTCCTCCTCCTCCTCCTTCTTTTCCTCGAGGCAGAAGTGTTCCAAGGAAAATTGAAAAAGGAGAGCTCCGAGTGCACGTGGCGAGCTACGAGAACGGACTCCCGAACTCTTCGCTACCCAAAAGACCAGAGGACAATCGCTAACGTTTGGCTCTCACCCGAGTGCGAGTAGGAGACAAGCGTGTTCCGACATATAGATATGAGAGGCAGTAGAAATACGCGGACTGGACCTTCTACTACTCTCTTTTACACACATACACACACACACACACACACACGCAAGCACACACACATACAATCCTACCCTTGAGAGTCCTGTCACGAGCTTTTTCCCTATCCTTGCACCAACTGCTGCTATTGCTGCTTGTACTGCTAACATGTCTCTAGCTCTCTTATTGTTTCCGGCCCGGGCCAACGACAACGACGACGACAACAACAACAACACGTGAAGCCCCACAGAATTTCCTTCGTATACGTATACATATATAACGCGAGAAAGCTCTTTCTCGTCTCTCTGCTCCTCCTCGTCTCGTCTAGCATGACGTCTCTCGCGACTTAGCCCTTTGAAGCCCAGTTTTCTCTCTCTCTCTCTTTCTCCCACTCTTCACCTCGTCTCGACATTTCGCGGCACTCACATCCCTTCTCTATGTATATGTAGGTGCACAACTATATGTATATATAGCTACCAAGCGCATTTTTTCCGAGGCCCTCTGATTAAAACTTCCTCTTTACCGAGTCAGATGCCGAGGAGGAGATGTAGGGTATATACATACCTGAAGCTGTATATAATATACGTATGTATCTGGTTGAGTGCACAAAAGCTTGGTTGGGCGCAGGAAAGGCAACTCTTATATTTAATATGCGCGTAAATATTCGCAGCTCGTTATACACGCCGAGCTCTGTAGCAGCAGCAGCGGCAACTTTGATTCGCGAGTAGTGCAAGCTCGTTAACAATATTTTTCCTCCGCTCTTTTTTGGCTCTCACTCACTCACTCACTCGTACTACTGCGTTTAGAGTACTTTTGCAAGCGAAAGACTTCCTAAATATTTTCGCGCGGTTGGATAAATTGTAATGGAGTTGGCGGACCGTAAGCTTTGGACCTCCCCTCCACCCTCACCCTTCATCACCCAACTCCCCTGCTTGTGACGCTATCTAAATTACTATCGTTAGCAGCGAGCAAACAATGTGTCTCTCTGTGTGTTTTTTTTTTTTATTTCTCTCTTATATAGGTGTACATTTATATACATAGGTATATATACGTGTATAACAATAGTTATATAATGCATATGCTTGTTGTCTAAAACTCTCTTAGAAGTGAGTTATAAAATACTCTACTTTTATACTCTCGACCACAGAACAAGAAGGGATAAGAGAGAGAGGAGAGAGAAATAGAGAAATGTTTACTCGGAAATCGCAATTTCAAAATAAATAGCTTTATTTCTGACGTTTAATAAATTGGCGCGCTAAAAAAACTTGTGGGTGATGCTGTGTGTGTTTTCTATGGTCGTGTTGTTTTGAGAGAGAAGAGAATTCGCCTTCTGCAAGTTCTCAAATAACATTGCTTTCCGTGTGGAGAGAGAGAGAATAAGAGAGAGAGAGACCAATAGTTTTGTTTCATCGTGATGCCTCGACCCGACAAATATTCATTTTAATTGAAATAAATTGCGGCAAGCGACGAGAGACAAAAAGAAATAATTTTAAAACAAATACACTCTTCTCCCAACTCCGGAATATATATACGTGTGCCAATCATTATTTATCTTGCGCAAAAAAAAAAAAAAATAAAAATAGGAAAAAAATCGTTAAGTCAATAATCGGGCATAGGAGAAGGGGAAATATTTATCCAGCTCATCCGCTAATTGAGAGTTAGCAATCAGCCTCGAGAGCAGCTCTCCACGCAATCATGTGTTACTTCTTATTTGTATTCGTTCAATGTTTATCTGTGACGCTCGGGAGGCAAATTATATGCCGCGACCCAGTTCCGCGAAAACCAAGCAGACGCCGTCGGACTCGTAATCGTGATCGAGTAATGACTCAAAAAACCAAATAAAAAAGAAAACAAGGTTGCGGAGGCGCAAGAGTCCAATTCAACGCTATAGATGTGCTCGGGGACGCGTTACGCAAAGCTCGCGCCTTTGTCTACCCGGGAGCGGCTTTTATCTGCTGAAGCGACGCACCGACACGTTCGCGACTCTGCATTACGACTATACTACGTGATCCCGGTCGCGAACTCGCCGCAGGCAATTTCATTTACTTCGAGTGGTTTCAGCAAATAGAAAGGAAAGCCATCTTGGCTGACCAGTGCTACCATCCTGCCCTTCTTTTCAGTACTAGACTTGCTATATACTTTTTTTTGCCCTTTGCCTTATCGCTTAGTATATCTGCCCAACTTTCGTATTTTCTTTATTTTTTTCTACGTCCTACTTTTTTGACACTATCTCTCTTGCACTACCTTTCCTTGGTCAAGCAATGATCACTACTGCAAGCTTCGCTTTCTATCTCGCGCTCCTAACGATCCACGTACGAGAATAATCTCTCTGGACTTTCGGTTTTTTCCATTACGATATTCCTGCCCCTTTATCGCCAAGCAGCTCAACAAATTGAACTCATAGAAAAAGGAAATCCGAAAAATTACATACTGATTTGTGATTGGCTGGGGCTTACTGAGTAACCCGGAAGTCAAAATAAAATACGACGCATGGCCCCCATTTTCCCACTATCGTCGGGCACCAGTGTGGCACCACTTTGACAATTAGCCTTGCAATTAACGCTATACACTTTTGCGCGAAATTAGCCCCAGCGTTTCATTTCGAAAAGCACCAAGTAGTTCTCCTTCCTGAGCTGTTCTCCACACCTGAAAAAGAAAAACATGCTACATTAGCCGTGCAAAAAAGAGCTTGATTAAAAGATTTTTTATTTCTTACTATTTTTTCGTAACTTTGGTTAAATTTTTAATAATTACTATTTATGCAGTTAAATTTGCGTTTATCCATGTGTTTGTGTGCATGATTATATGTATTTTTTTAAAAATAAAATAGTTGAAAATACAATATCCTTGTTACATTCTGAATAATACATTAAATTACAGTATTTGCAAATATCTATCATGACTATATAAGTAATATTTCATATCAGATCGCATCATAAATATATCAGACGACAGAGAGAAAGACAGGGGGGGGGGGACCATTCGCATATAGAAAAAAAAGCATATCAACATGCGAGCCCGGAAAACAATATATCTTGAGAATTCTGGAAAAATACGTCGATGATCTTGTCGAATAAAATCGTAGAGGCGATAAAAAATGCTTTACGCGCCCCAGCGCCCCTTTCTCCTTTCTCGCGCCGAATCGGCAGTAGCACACGTCGTCTCGGCAAGCGTCCTCCACCTACTCGCATCTTTTCATCCTCCTTTCTTCTCCTCAGCTTCATAGTCGTCGTCGTCGTCTTATACATTCGAGTGGACCCTTTCGCGCATATAAGAGGCCTGTAAAGTCTGCCTCGGCATCGTATAGTCGTGAAAATGGAATTCGTCGTAGTAGCAGCAGCAGCTATTCATTCACGAACGTTAGCAGCTCGTTCGTGCCTCTCTCCTTTCGGCCAAAGCTCTCTCACCCAGACGGCTTCTCTCCGTATAAGGTTCTCGCTTGCATTGTCAGCAGTAGCAGCAGCCCCTTCTTTCCCTTCTTTCTTTCCCCCCTTACCTTGCTCCGCAAGGGTTACAGCCCGGCTGCAGTGGTTTTCCCCGTTTAACCCCCTCCCCCCGACCTCGCTTCTGAATTTATAAAGAGCCGACTGCTGCCGCTGCTTCTACTACTACTACTACTAGGAAGAAGGGAAGCGTGCCAAGATATCGGCTAGACTCGCTACTAGGGCTGCTGCTGCTACTGCTTCTGGGAGCCCCTTTCCATTTTCCTATTTTCGCATGCAAAAAGTCCGGAGAGTTGAAAAAAACAGAAAATTTGATTCGACTTGATAGGGGGGTTGGGCAGTGGCTTGGGTTGCTGTTATACTGAGAAATAGAGAAAGAGAGCAACATTGGAAAAGGGGAGAAGCTCGACTTTCTGCCAAATGCAGTTTTGCACGCAAGCGAAGAAAAGAGAGAGAGAAAGAGAGAAAAAAGGAGCAGAAAGTAGCTTTGTATAGAGCAGAGCAGAGTGGTGGTGGTAGTGGTAGTGTACCGAGGGAGCGCTGGCGGACTCTTGCCTCTTTTAGGGAGCGACTTCCGCTTCCTGGTGTGCTCCCCCGCGAGCTAGCTCCCGCGCGCAAGCGGTATCGGGGGAAATAAGCGCGTGCAGCCGCGCGGCAGAGAGAGAGCAACCTACTCTCTTTCGCTTTCCCTCTTTCTCTCTCTCTCTCTCTCTTTCTCTTTTACCCCTGCTTCGATATGGGTACAAGAGAGGCTCGTAAGTGAAAAAGGCGCTGACCTACATCCACGCGAGAGAGAGTGAGAGAGTTTCGCTCCTCATACTCCATTTCCTTTTCACTCTCTTTCTTTCTCTTCCTCTATCTCTTCTCTCTCTCTCTCTCTCTCTTTCTCTCTCTCTCTCTCTCTCTCTCTCTCTCTCTCTCTCTCTCTCATCCCATCTTTGTTTCTGCCAATATAATAATAACAAGTTCTCTAGACGTATATGCATACTACCCCACTTCCTGCACTTTTCCCTCTCCGGACCCGTAAAGTTGTCTTAAGGTCTTTCCCCCCCAAAGTACTTCCGCCAATGTTCGCTGTTGCAATTTTCGGGCTTTGCGGGAATGCGCGCCACCAAGCACACACACTCTCTCTCTTTCTCTCTATACCCACATCTGCCTGACTTGCCCTCCTGACCTCCCCCACCCCTTCCCTCTACACTTTCTGACTCTCTCTCTCTCTCTCTCTTCTTCCTTTGTTTGCTCAATCGATAGGAATTTATAATATTGGACCGTAGTGTAGCTCGACACGCTTGGAATGCTGGCACACGCAATGATTTTGACCGTATAATAGTAGTAGTTACTATTTTATATTTCTTATCTCTCTCTCTCTCTCTCTCTCTCTCTCTCTCTCTTTCTCTACCTTACTCAGATAAAATAACCCATTTTATTTATTTGCATAAGTATATAGGTGTATTTATAAGTGTGTATGTTGCTTTCGCCTAAAATATTTATGTTTTCAAGTCGCGCGCTCAAGATAAGAAATTAGCACATATTTATATATAGGTATATATTTTGTACGAAAAGGAAAATTACGTATGAAATTTGATCCCGAGTATATTAGGTACACAATTGTTAAATGTTTATTAACGCTTAGCAAACATTAAATATTTTTCAAACATAAAGATTATTTTAGAACCAAGGTTTAAACGAGAATAAACCGAGAAAAGGAGTGTTTTTTAAGCTTCTTGCCTGTTTAGCAAAGAAATATACATATTCCTGAGATATTGTTTGAACTTAGTGACCTCAAATAATCGAGTCTTCCTTGACAACACGTGTGTGTGTGTGTGTGTGTGTGTATGTATCAAACAAAAAATCCTATGAATAGCATGTAAAATTGAGGATTGAAATAAGATAAGGTAAAGAATTTCGTAAACCTGATTGTTAAGAGAGAGAGAGAGAGAGAGAGAGAGTATGTTTTTCCCTCTCTGAAAAATATACGTAAGCGATTTTCGAGACGCAGAGTCTTGCAATTTCAAATCCATGATTAAGCAAATCGAAGGCAGAGAAAGAGAGAAGCAGCTTATAAAAGTATGGGTTTCGCAGTCGCGGCGTATTATACGCGCGCGGTCAAGCGTTATGTCATCGGTCACGCTCTTACGCGAATTTGTATATACGTGTGTGTGTGTGCGTGAAAGTGTGTGTATGCGTACTCTCAGCTTGGTATACTACTCTCCCCACCTACTCTACTCTCGTATCCACTCCCAGTCGGGCCGTAAAAGTCCGCTCGCGGCGAATTGTATAATCCTGGCAAATCCCAGCAGCAGCTACAGCAATACTAGCTTGCGCAACACACCCGCATCACTTATGACGCGATCAAAACAAGTGCTGTATATCTCTAGCAACACAATAATCTCGTATACGCTCTTCCAGAGCTTTACGCTGCACGTACATGTACTTCAGTACATCGCAGGCGCGAAAGCTGTAAGTGCTGTAAGAGTAAACGAAAGAGAGGGAGAGAGAAAGAGAAACTAGGACCCTTTCAGCCACGGGAACGAGATGGTAAAAAACGAGCAAGTGGGAGAAGAAAGAAGAATGCGATGCACTTAAGCGCATGCGAAGCACCGCGAGTGGAGAGAAAGAGCGATAGCTCCAGCGTAACTCTTGGTCCTCCTCTTCCTCCACCTCCCGAGAGAGCAGCTGGGCTATTTGTCCGAGTAGCAGTAGTAACAGATCCGGGCGCGCGATTCAGTGCGGCAACAACAACGGCCCCGCTCCCCTCCTCTCTTATACACACCTCTTCTCTTCCTCTCCCTCCCTCTCTCTCCGTGCCAACAGCCACATTGAGTCTCGCTCTTCTTCGTGATCTACGAGCTCGCTTCTAGAGTTTCGGTTTGGCTGGCGAAACCAAAGAGAGCATCGGAACGCGCTCTCTATCTCAAGGTCTCGTCGTAACATTCAAGGCCCCGGGGATGCGACTATAATCTCTCTCTCTCTCTCTCTCTCTCTCTCTCTCTCTCTTTATCTTTCTATACACACATTTGTATATGCCCGGGTGGGTCCGAGTCAAGCTTCCAAGGATAGTGAAACTACGTATACGGACTGAACAGGCTGATAGTTCTGCTACGGCTGCTACTGCCTCTCTCGCGTAATATTATACAAGACGACGAACGGCCGGTTTCACTTTGACGTAATGCTTGGATGGAGCGCCGCCGGCCAGCCTCGATATTGTGTCACGGAGCGAGCGCTTGCTATGGCTGCTGCTACTGCTGTTGCTGCCGACGGCTATTGCCTCGCTGTGTATGTATGTATGTATGTATGGGTGTGTGTCGACGGGTTGCGTCGAAAGAGAGAGGCGAGCTTGCTCCTGCTGCCGCTGCTGCTATTGCCATGTGGCCCATGCCACAGTCGAGTGTAGTACTCGTGGATATACAGCGCACAGTGGGCTCCGTATAGCCGCAACACTGAGCACGCGATAGTTGCGTTTGTATATATACACACATATTATTCAGAACAGCTGCTGTCGTCGTCGTCTCTCTCCCTCTTTCACTCTCTCTCCATCTATCTCTCTTGAGGTACACCCCCGGACTGCCTCGGGCTTATTTCTCCAGCTTATGTACGACAAGCGAAGCTTCATTAAATGCTCTCGTTTGCTTGGATATTTGCATGTTTTTCAATTTCAGGTCGGTACTTCTTCTTTTTCTGCTTTTTCTGCTTTTTCTACTTCTTTCAATGCCTAATTTTTGTTTAATAACTGCTCTTTTATGGTTTTACGCACGAGTTTATTTTATTATTATTTTTTTTTTTACCTCGTCAACGCTTACATGGATAATTTATTTATTTTACTTATTGTGTTTAAAATAATTTATTTAATCACAACTATATAGTTCGAATGTTTTTTTTTTTTCAATTTTGTTTGAACCATAGTTTTGATGTTTTTAAAAGCAACGACTTGTAAGTCAAAAACGTATAATTTAGTATTTAAAAATTATATATATATATATATATATATTTATATTTTTATTTATTTACCTTTTTTTATAACAATAATTGCACTTTATTAATAATAAATATTAACTGATAATTTTATTAATTAACTTAGCTATCTATAATAAAGATTGAATTTAATTAAAACTTAATTTAAAGTAAACGAAATTTTCTTTGATGAAGCTTAAGATTTGATAAAAGTAAAAAATAAATATTTTCAATAATTTTATTCGAAAAATAATATCTTCAGAAAAATGAATAATTCAATGAAAATAAAGTTTTTTAAATTCTGAATTTCAACAAACTTTCATGAGAAAATGTAGTTTGGCTAAGATTTTATTTTTCCTTTTAGTATAAAACATGTTGATTGAATGTTAATATAAGCCAGACTTTGACATGAATCTTATTAATCTTTTAGTTAACGTTATCTATTTTTTTATTTGTTTTTTATTTTTAAAAATCCGAAAAATAACTTTATTTCTCATATCTCTTAAAAACACATCGTAAGGGAAAATCTTTTTTTGAGTAAAACCATCCGATTAAGGGCTTGCTGAATAATCAAGCGATGCATAAAAAACAGCAGCCAAGTCGGACACTGAAAAAGAGAAAAGAATCATCCGAAAGAAGAAACAAGGCAATTGTCGTATATAGAGTCGTTGTGTATAGCCTCGCGTCGCTAGAGTCTTACGATATATAATATATATCTATATAGAGTAAAGCGTAACGACAAAAGTAAACGTCAGGGGTATTAAGGCTTTGCAATAAAAAGTCACGTTCTAAATAACGTAGCTCAATATAAAATGCATTCAAAGGCCGTAATGCATCGTCCAGAGAAAGAGAGAAAGAGAAAGAAGGACAGAATATCTCCGGGAGTCGTAGAGCTGACGCCGGGAGGCAGGGCTAGACGAAAGAAGAGCCATAAAAAAGTAACAAGGAGATGAAAAGAGAAAGGCCTCGGGTATGTATATATACATACGTGAGCGTAGAAGCACCGTGTCGCCTGGGCTCTCTATATGCCATCATTGCTAAGCGGGGGATGAGAGAAAAAGAAAAAAAAGAAGAGAAAGAAAAGAAAGGAAAATCCGTCGAAAGAAGCAGTTAGAACTGGGGTGGTAAAGAGAGGGGAGGGGAGGGGGGACCAACGTCGTGGCCACCCACACCCCCGTTATACTCCTCCGACTGCTTGCATTCTGCTCTCTCATGTGCACACACACGCCATAAAGCCGAAAGATTTCCGTAACGGCCGTTTACTACGGAGCTTCGCCTAGTCTGCTGTGCGCTACCGCAGCCCTATAATCCCAAAGACGGCCTGACGACAGTAGAGAGAGAGAGAGAGAGAGAGAGACCGGTAGCGCGGATTCGCCTTCGGCCTTTTTTCGTCGGCGGCCCGACCATATCTCCCCTCCTACGACATCCTCCCACCGTTCAGATTTTCACCTTTAACCTCGACTTTTTGCCACAATCTTACCTTTCTCGCCAGAATCGCAGGGCTCAGTTTCACGACGACGACGATGACGACGACTAAGGCGTAGGCGTCTTTGCGCTATCGGACCGTAGAGCAGCTTAAGCGTTGGCGTAAATTAAATACACGGCCGGCACAGCTCGGCTCACCTCTATAAGACGTAAAAGCTATCCAACGTTCTACCTCTCTCTTTCTCTCTCTCTCTCTCTCTGACTTTCTCTATGGCGATACTCTTTTATCTCCGGCCGGACGCCTTTGCAGCGTCATTACGCGGAATCTGTTCGGCAAGAGTTTAGCAGCCGCAGAGCTCGTGAACGGATAGCTCGGGGGGGGGGGGTCTCCCTTAAGACTCGTGGTAGGGGGGAGGCAGTAAAAAGTACCGTCTTGGCTACTGCCATCTTTGGCGCGCTATACTGTATAGCTCTCACTATACTGACGCAGTTCTGTTCATTACGAGAGCGGCAGCTATGTGACCGAGACTACGTCGACGACGACGACGACGACGACGACAAGGAACATTTGAAAATTTACGAGCTGCCGTGTGCGGAAGAAACATTCCCTCGCCGAAATATTCATGAGGCAGAAATAATTTTCTTTTTCCCAACTTCTCTCTATGCACCTATACGTCATATTCCCTCACAGATTTATACTTACATGTAGCAGCTATATATATATACATGCGTAGATATACACATAGGCGTACCTAGCCGGTCTTAGGTATATAAGGAAAAGTAGGAAAGTAGGAGGGGGGAGGGGGCCCTTGGTAGCTCTATACGCGCATAGAAGAGGGCCGCGATATCAAAGCCCAGGTCCCTTCCTTCCTCGCCTGGTCCAGCTCACTCTCTCTCTCTCTCTCACTCTCTCTCTCTCTCTCTCTCTCTCTCTTACTCTCTTTCGCGAAAAACTGATATTGAAATCACGCCGGAATTTACGAGCCGCGGCGCCGGGAATTTCTCTTGCAAGAGAGGGCAGGCTGACAGGCCCTGCAGCGCCGGAGGATTCGTTTCCTGGGCGCCGCCTTCTCTGCATCGACCCCTCCTCCTTCTCTTCCTCCTTTACCACCCTGCTTCTCTTTCTATCTTTCTCTTCTGCTTTTAATTCGCTTTCTTTGCATATTTCATGAGTCGGTCGCGTGTGTGTGCCGGCGAATGGCCCCAGCCACGAAGAGGAAGCAAAGGGGGCAGGAAGAGAGCCGCGACCAGCACCATCACACCACTACCAACAGTAGCAGCAGCAGCAGCAACCCTCTGTACACAATCATTGGCCCGAGGCCCGTTCTCTTATTTATAACCGATATATGCGAGTATAAAGGGCTTAAGCCGAGCAGGTGGAGGCATCGACCAGTATAGTGGATGCAGGCGGGGGGGGGGGGGGGGGGGGGCGCAAGGGGGAACGCCCCGGGGGCGCCCGGGCGGCCCCTTCACTTCTACCTACTGCAGCAGCAGCAGCTACCGCGGCTGGGCCATGAAAATTTAAGTGACCAATAACCGCGACGTTAAGTATCATGAGTCGGCAGCGGATAGCGGTAGGGAGGAAGGCTATGCTGAGCGGGTAGAACTACTACTGCGAGCTTTTGGTCCTGGTTATATAGAACTCTGCTGCTGCTTTTGCTCTCTTTCTCTCTTATCGGTCTATGTGTGTATCTATGTGTGTGTGTGTGTGTGTGTGCTTATAGATATACATTCCTCGGGCCCTACTCTCGACTATGCGGAATCCCCTCAAGCCCTTCACGTTCCCCTCGCCACTCGAGCGCGAGACATCGAGTTTGGCTCGCTAATTTAAATAGTAGCCGGCCGGGGAAAGAGAGAACTGAGACGACGAGGCTACTGCTGCTGCTGCTGCTGCTGCTGCAAAGCACCAGTCAGAGTAAAGAGACGAAGAGGAGACGAAAAGGATGGCAAGGCAGAGAGGGAGAAAGCACTAAAATTCATCACGCTAAGAGTAATTCCTGCAAGCGAGAGCGTTGAAATGAGATCGTCGTCCTCCTCCTCCTCCTCCTTACCTCCTCCTCGTCGTCGTCCTCGTTCATGAAACGCCGTAAGCCGAGTTCCTTCCAACCAACTTGATGCTACTTTTTCTCATTCATTACCTGATAGACATCCACTTATTTCCTGTTAATCAACTGCATCCCCCTCCCCACCTCTCTCTCTCTCTTTCTCCCCACTTTACTCATCCCACAACCAACCTCGCTAGATTTCACTTTTTACTTTTCGTTTTCACTCCACAATTTCTCCAGCGATAAAATTAACTTTTCGTTCAACACTTGAAAAGTCGTTTATTGTTATTACTTCTTCTTCTTCTTCTTCTTCTTCTTCTTCTACTTCTTTTGCAGATCCTTATATACCTCGCTGAATCTTCTTCTTCTTCTTCTACTAGTACATCTTCTTATACCAGAGCTTTTCGATAACGCTTTCAATTATCTTTCTCTCAAATCTACGAATTGAAAGTTCAATAAGAAAAATAAACTGAATTATATTTGGTTCTCTCTCTCACTCTCTCTGTTTCTCTCTCACCAATTGCTATTATCGCTAGAGAACATTTCTCTCGATTATAAATTAAAATCAATTAAGCGGCTATAACTTCAATAAACGCTCGGCGAGCCGCAAGTTATTTCCGCGTGTTAAACGTCCCTTTAATTATTAATAATTTCAAAATTTTACGCCCATTCCACTCTCCCCTTCCTATGTTTACAGGTCATATTTGTTAGGCTTCAACGGTAAAGATTTTTTTTATTTTTTTGCCCTCTTGTTTCAACTCAACCAACGTTAACCGCATGAGATCGTTTAATTGGTATCATAATTCTCGAAAATATTTATCTCATTTCACATGCGTAAAGCTGCAGCAAAAATAACCATAGCTGTAGCAACAACATAGCGCACCAACAGTAGTTAGCAGCAGCAGGTAGCTGCGTGATGTGTTTATTTTATTTTTCAATTAATTTAATATTCTCATTAATTGCAAGCCTCGAAAATTAACTACCTGCTCATAATTCCGTAGTTTTATCGAAAAGGATTATACTCATTAATTCAGAAATATATGTATATGTTTATATGTATATGTATATAATATACATTATGCAACGTAATTAGTTACGTGTACATGGCTAACATTACTTTTGGAATGATTAATCCAGCTTGGTCAGTAGAGTAACGAATGCCTAGTGTGTAGAGTTGGATCGAAAACCGAGCCAATCCGAAATTCCAACGAATAATGCCTGGATTGTCAAACAAAACAAAAATACCACTCTCAACTTGCCACAAGACTTCGGTATCCGTAAAGTTCAGTCCACCAAGCAAACAAAAAAAAAAAAAAAAAAAACCCACCCCCAACTTGCCAAAAAACTACGGAAACCAAAAAGTACAGCCCACCAAAAAAAAAAAAAAAAAAAAAAAAAGCTCGCTCTGCTCGACTGAATACCCTACGCTTGGTTCAGCTTGGTATGGACATACATACACACACACACTGTTCAAAGCTTCAGTCCACGACTACAAAACTCCCGCATTCGAAGTCTCGAAGCATCGGAAAGCAAGACTTGCAAAACCGCACAGAAGAGGCAAGCAGTTAAATCTCCAGCACTTACAAGCGATTCCATTGAAAAATATGGGCCGAAGAAGCAAGCTCGTTCTTTAACTCTCGTTCCCGTTCCCCCTATCTTTCTCAGCGTTCCAGCTTTTCTTCGCATAGATCGAGGTAGATAGGTAGGTAGGTAGGAAAGGGCTGTTACGATGGAAATCCACACCGAGACGAGCACATGTTCGATGCATGCATGCGCAGCTATATAGATAGTATGTACGCGTAAGTATGCACGCCACGAAGCCGCGTTTCTGCTTCCTCCTCTCTCACTTGCTCTACATGTACACGTGTGTACACCTCTCGGGATGTATGTAAACCCATAGGTAAAACCTACATATCCGTCCGAGTCTGACGTAACGCTAGCACGTAGCCAGAGCAGCCTCCCTCCCTCTCCCCATCCTCTCGAAGCACCCGTTTCTCTCTTCCTCACCCCCCCCCCTCCCCAACCACCGTCTCACCGCACCTGGCAATATCTTTGCCGTATTTATGCCGGTGCCCCGCGCCAATCTCCACTCTGGAGCATACATATACGTATGTATACATGCGGAAAGAGAGAGAAGAGAGAGAGAGGTACGCGAGCGAAAAGCTTCTACGAGGCTTTCGCGCAGTCAAGCCAAGATCGATATTGGCTGCTGCGTACAGCACCACCGGCGTTTAGCACGCGAGTCGAGTGCATGCACTGCCTCCGGATCAAGCTGCTGCTGCTGCAGCAAGAACCTGATCCCTCTCCCACTCATGCCACTCAACCTCTCTCTATCTCTCTCTTTCCATCTTTCCAACTTGCGGCTACCCTCTGCCCTCGGTCTCGCGCTTGATTTGTAGAGTGAAGGGGAGGTCGGAGCTTGCAAGCTCTCCGAGCGAGAGAGAGAGGAGCATTCCGACGTTACGATCCGTTAGTCCGCCTGAAATTTTCATTAGACCTCTCACCCACACACCGAGACTTTCTCTAACTCACTCTTGCCTCTCGGGCTTCTTCGTTCCATCTCATTCCCTCCGGCCGAATGCCTCCTTGCCACGCGGCTAACAAATGCGCCTCCCTCAAGAACCAGCAAGCCTCGAGACCAACACCAGCCAGTTCCACACGGAGTAGTACTACCGACTTGCGAGTTTCTCTCTTTCTCTCAAGGAGTGGCGCGGGACTTATCATCGTCTTATCCAAGCCTCTCTCACTCTCTCTCCCTTCCGCTTCTTCCGCTCACGTAGACACTCGACCACTCGCGTATAAAGAGTATAGTCCAAGATGTAGGAGTAGGTGATCGCGATTGCCCGGTAGCAGCATGATTTACTCGTATATGTGTATAAGACATGCCTTTACTATGTTCTCTTTCTTTCTCTTACGATTCTCTCTTCCAACTCACCGCACACCTCGTTATCTTATTCCCTATAGCTTGATCTCTCGCATTGTTTCCAAGTCCTCCATTCTCATCCGTTAGCTATCCGAGTAAAAGCTCTACAGAAAAATCTTTTCCTAACGATTCAACGACCAAAGCCTGATAAGCGTGGGTGTATCTATATAGATGGTACAATGAGGGGGTGAGAAAGCGCGTAGCCGAGAAAAAAAGGTAATTGCCGTGGTAGTGCAGAAGCGTAATGCTCGGAAAGCCAGTAGTATAACACGGCGTCGGGGCTGGCGCCAAAGACGCCGGCGACATAATGTCCGTCGGGTTTTGTGCGGCCGAGAGAGAGGGAGAGAAAGAGAACATAGCTATACACAGTGACGTAAGCGGCGTCGACTATAGCTACTGCTGCTGCTGCTGCAGTTAGCACCGAAAAAGCGGGTCGTTCGCGCTTTTCCGCGCCTCCTCGCCTTAATTCTCGCGCGCTGCTCCCGGGCCCTCGCTCGGCTGAGCAGGGATGAGGAATGGCGAGTGAGCCAGGCGCCAACAGTGAGAGAAAGTTAAAGAGTAGAAGCTGGAGGAAGAGATGGTGCGTGGTACTGCAGCAGCAGCTCTACTACGTTCTAAATGTCGTTTCGTATCCCCCCCATACTCCCTCTCCCCCTCATCTCTCGCTCCATCCAGTCTGTGAAAGCAAAAAGGCGCTTTACCTCGACAGCTCTACTACGTAATTATGTGTCTCGCTTGCTGTATATATGCCCTACTCTCCTTGCTGGCGTTCCTTAATTTGTATTCCTTAAGAGGCTACTTTAACGCTAGTACTTTATCAGGAGGAGAAGGAGGAGGAAGAAAGAGAAGAAGGATCCAAGGCTCGAGTTAAAATATATAAGGGACTTTTTAATTTATGCGAATTTAATATTTCGCTCTTTATACTTCTGCCTTTCTTTGCTAGCTCTCCTCGCTATATCCTTCCAACTTCCCCTTATGATATTCCATTTCTTTTCTTGCTTTTTCGTTCTTTCTTAAGTCTTCTTATGTCTTATTTTTACTTCGACTAAGGCTTTTATTCAAAAATTTTTTTCTTTTTTTAAAAAAAAGGACTTTATTATTCTCGAACTCGCTTCCAGTCTTTACAATACACTTTTATTAAATTGAAATGAATAGTAAATTCAGAAAAAAAGCTTTGTTTGTCTAATGTATGAAATAATCTTGAGAAACAACAAATTATTTGTTTGATCAGTCTCTACAAGTATATTACATCAACAACTTTATTTTTGTTGTAAGTTTTTACTTTGTTTTAAAAGAGAGAGAGAGAGAGAGAGAGAGAGAGAGAGAGAGAGAGAGAGAGAGAGAGAGAGAGTTATCAATGTTTGATCGCCTTTTTCTTTTTACTTTTTCAAGAAAATCATTTATTTTGTTGAAAATGAACTGGTAAAAAACAAAGTACTTTTAATCTTACATTTTTCGAAATATTTCATATAATAGAAAAAAAACAGGCAAAGATAATTGCACGATTAAGTTAACGTCGGAACAGGCAATAAAGAAGAAAAAATGTTTTATACTTCGAGGGCCAAGGGAGATCAGGTAGAGCTATAGTTTATTCTTTGCAATTTGCCTTATAAACCGTTTCAATTTTTCGAAGAATTGATACATTTCTCGCTGTCAATACGAAATGGATGGTGATTCATAGGGGAAAAATATTTTTCCATACATCGGCCTCTCGTAATCGAATAAAAGTAAAACACAGGCTCTTCCTCTCCCATCCGTAGCTTTGGGTTCGGAATACAAACATATAACAAAAAATAAAGGCACCAAAAAAATAAAAAAGGGAAAAAGCAACAAAAAAAAGAGTGTGAGGGGCGAGGAGGGAGGTGGGGGGGGGGGGGGGGGGGGGGGGGGGGGGGGGGGGGGGAAGGAAAAAGAAAGAGAAATAAAGCAAAAAGCGTTTAGTTAAACGCGCACGTACATCTCGCACGGAATCACGCGAGCCTCTGCGGCAACTCTGCTGGCGTGTCGGCCGCGCGGGGGGTATAATTTTTGTATGTCGAGGGAATCTCGCGCACATGGAGCTCGGGGGATGAAAGGGATGAAGAAAAGGAAGAGAGGAGGACGAGAGATCAGCTGCTCGAGGGGGGGGGGGAGTATGCTTCGTACGCGTCGTTCGCCTTTCCTCCCGCGGCTGCCGGATTTATAATCGTGATCTGGATACGTGGCTTCGCGTAATAACGCAGTGGCTTCGCTTAGCTCAGTTACTCCTTCCGTTGCCACAGTAATAGTAGTAGTAGTAGTAGCAGAATCTGACTTGTTGTGCGCAAGGCCAGCTTGAGAGAGAGAGAGAGAGAGAGAGAGAGAGAGAGAGAGAGAGAGAGAGAGAGAGCCCGCGGCTAGGCGCGAGTGCGCCACTATACTCTACCTTCCATCTCATCCTCCTTGCTCCAGCTACTCTTCATCCTACTTCTTCGTCTTTCTCCTCGGGGACGTAATCAGCTACTCTCTCTCTCTCTCTCTCTCTCTCTCTCTCTCTTCCTCTTTCTCTCGTCTCCTGTCTTATACACGTCACGTATTCCTACTCGCTCTCGGACTTACAACCGGTAACAATCAATTTAGCCAAAAGGAGTTTACCGACTTTTCTAACCTTTTTTCTTTCTCTCTCTTTCTCTCTCTCTTCTTAGTCTTGTTCATCCCCCACGACTCCTTTCTGCCTCGCTGATGCTGCTGCTCTTACTTTTTTTCTTTCTCCTGTCTGGATACTCCACACGTTCTCTAACTAACTTGTTCATTTAAGTAGCAACCCTGTACGCTGCTGCTACTACTACTACTACCGCTGCTGCTACTCCTCTTGTCTAATTAAGTTTATTTCTATTTGTTTAAAAAACAACAAGCCTGTCATGGCAGGAACGAGAGAAAGAGAGAAGTGTATCCGGTTCTTTTGTACATTAACTCTCTCTCATGTTAAGACTGAAATAAAGCAAATCTTATTGTCCTCTACTATCTTTGAGAAAATTTCAAAAGAAAAACACGCTACTTGTGTTTTACAATTATTTATTCATGACTTTCTACGAGCTGAAATGAAGCTAAATTTACATAGCTTATATAGTTTTATTTTAACATTGTTTCATAGAAATATTGTTGTCTGTTAAAAATAAACTACAAATGAATATACGAGTTGGTATTATTTATAAAATCAATTTACAAGAAATATTTTTTCTTTTTTTTCATAAAAAAAAATTTACAAGCTAAAAATGTGATGATTAAAAACGGGTATTTAAAAATTTAATTATTTTTGCAAAAGTCGTGTTTTCAAATTTTCATTATATATATTTCAGCATTTTATTCAGTAAAGTTTAATGTACCAAAATTTGCCAGCAGAGCATGTGTTTGAAACATTTAATTCATCAATTTGTTTTTTTTTTTTTAACTTGATAAAAACGATGAAACCAAAGCAAAATCGCTTTTCTCCGAACAACCATTAGTTCATAAAATAAAAAAAAATAAATAAAAAATAAGGAGCAGTCATGCTTTTGCTTTGAGTATTTGCTAACTCACAGATCGTAAACAAGGGGACAACAATAAACACGTATAGAAAAGTAGAAGAAGAAGGTATCGTGAAAATCGAGGCATATATATACAGAGCTTTCTCGTCTACGTCGCCTATGTCGTCGTCGTCGACGAACTTTTAGCCGACTCTGGAAAAAAGTGTCTGCCAAGCTCTTCACTTTCTTTCTCTATCTATCTCTTTCTCTCTCTCTCTCTCTCTCTCTCTTTCCTCCTTCAAGTTGTCAGTCCTGAATCGATGAAGAGCCGGTCTCGCTTAGCGCGGAGTGTCTGAAAACTCGGCACGTCTGTCTCTCCGCGCGAAATTGCAGTGTGCCCCCGTGTGTATATTGGCCCTCCACCCACCCCCTAGTCTTTCCCTGCAGCCACTATATACGCAGCCCAGCTCTCTCTCTCTCAACTGTTTCCTGAGCTCACTCTCCCTCTTTCTCACTATTGCTCTTTCCCGTGCATTTACTTAGGCAAAGGTGCTTGGCGATGCATTTACTTATTGCTGGCTCGACGCGCTCTGTAAGCCGTGGGAGAAGGAGGTCTCCTCGCGCGCCTTTGACGAAAGAAAATGAACCAGCAGCAGACACGGCTGCATTCGATTTCTAACGTAACCACACTCGGATCCAATATGCCTATGCCCCGAGGAGATCGTACCTTATACTACTCCACCGTCACCGCCGCCGCCACCACCCACACACCAATAAGCTGCCGGCTGCTTTATCGATGTCTTTAGCCAGTCGCGTGCGAGAGGCCTTCGCTCTTCGGTACACAAGCCTCGGGCGTTCTCTTGGCTTCACGGAAGCGCACGTTAATTCGGCTCTACTCCGTAGTTATTGGCCGCTCGATATCCCGATATATACCGATCTATATACCGCGTGCAGATAGCTCCCGGCTTCTCTAGAGTCCCCCTCCCCTCTCCTCTCCTCTCCTCCCTTCTTACCACCGCCATCAACTTACCCTCTGTCTTCGACCCCTCGTCTAACTCCACGAACGTCACACTGGCTTTCTGCTGTCAGTCACCTTGAGAAATGTATTTTATCTTGCTAGGAGCGAAAACGCGGAAAACCGCCCCCTTAAGAACTCTCTCTCTCTCTCTCTTTCTTTCTCTTTTTTTTTTCTCCCACACTCCTATTATTTAGCTCTTTTCTACCGTTTCTCCGGGCTTTTTTACCGATTGCCTAATGCGAGCTTTTTTCACCAATGTCATCGAATGCCCTTTTTTTTTACCACTGCCTATCTTTCTCTCCTACACGCCATGTCTGATTCTCGACAAGCATATCTACTAAATTTATTGCCAGACGTGTGATCTTGTGAAATTAGCAATAAATCTTGTATGGTGAAAAGCGAATTATTTCATTATTTTATACTTATTATTTATTATTTAAATTTTAAAAAACAATATTTCACAATTTAAGACGTGCAAATGTTTATTTAATAAAACACATGTTCATTAAAATACATAACTAGTTGCTTGATTACAAAACTAGATTTTTTTATATGTACAGTGATTTATTTATTTTGCAAGTGCATATCGAATAATTAACATAGTGATTAATTTAAAAAAAACTTGTTAATTGTTAAAATACAATTCTCGAGAGGTAAAATTTTACAAATAGGTAGATATTTTTTTTAACATTTTTTTGAAAGGAAAATAAAATTTTTTCAATATTTGTTTGATACAACAATTCAAATATTACAAAAATACGTAATATTATATGTTATAGCAAATATTATTTTTCCATAAAAATGATGATTTTGATGTAATCTGAAAAAATCAGGCATAGGAAAAAAGAAATAGCAAGTGTTTATCGATGTTTCTATTGAAAGAAATTCTTCCGGCTATAATTAGATATACTGTTCTGATTTCGTGTACACCATCACTTTATCTGTTGGAAATCCTAGGCAAACATACACACATATACTCTCTTGAGTTTCCTGGAGTATGCGCATAAAATCAACTGAAATAAGAGACTCTCGAGTAAAAGTCAGAGTCGTAGATGTGTATTTTATGTACTTTTACGGAAAAGCAAACTTACGTGTACACACTACTCTTCTTCTGAAACAACAATACGCTCGCTAAATAACCTACGTACATAGTAGCTCGTTAAGTTTTACAAAAAAAAAAAAAAAAAAAAAAATAGTATATCGTATTTAGTATATATATATCGTAGAGTTGTGAAGTTAAATAAAACGTTGGTTAATTATCACCAATGTTTTTTTCATATTCCATGTCGAATAAAGTCAGTTAGCAATAAATAAAAAGAAAAAACGTAAAAAAAAAGTTTATTTCCGAGATGTAAATCCCACATCTGCATACATATTGAATATACAGAGCAATTCACATAAAAATTGCCGGAGGGTAGCTGAAAACAAGTATATAGAGTCGAGGAAGAGGAGGTAGCACGTGCAGCAGCGATAATCATAAGCAGTTGGCTATCGAACTAAAGTTTATTCACTTATTAATTATCTCTTAATATTCGGGCGCACGTGCGGCTCGCACAAAAATTGCACGAACAGCAGCAGCTGCACGAGGCGTTGATGACTCAGGCAAAAATTGCAGAGGGATGGAGGAGTAGAGGAGCTTACTGGCCACTGCTGCAAAATTTGTAGACCCCCCCCCCCCCTACGTTCTCTTTCCTGTGTGCGCGCCGAACAGCATAAAACCACGATAAAATTTTTATTTGGGAACCGACGAGGAAACAAACGTTAAAAGCGTCAAGTTGCTCGAGTTGAAAGCTCTTTCGGCCTCTCTATATACCTACTATAAACCTCTCTATATACACCCATCTACCTACTATACCTATACCTGTCGGACTGTGCTGATTTTTCATCGTTGCCTAGCTGATGGAATGAACATTTTACGATTTTCAGATTGCGCAAGTGAGAGAGAGAGAGAGAGAGAGAGAGAGAGAGAGAGAGAGAAAGAAAGCAAGCGAGAAAGACCGGAAATAATTGACAGATTTAACGCGCATAATTGAAAGACTCTCGGGCTCCTGCTGCTGCTGCTACTGCCACCTCCTTGGTGTATATCCAGCTTCTCTTCCCCTTTATCAAGACCCTACAGACTCAGGCCTCCTTGGGAAGCCGAGTCGTTTTTCTGCTGCAACTACGCCGGAGGCAAGCTTCTTTTCTCCTCCTCCTCCTCCTCCTACTTCTTTTGCACCCTCTGCTTTCTTATTGTGCAACACACAGTACAGTCGAGGCGCCGCGTTTTTCTCTCACACCCTCTTCCTTTCATTTCATATTTTCTTCCGCGTGCTTTTTTTCTTCTCCCAGCAGCTAGCAGCGCTTCATCCATCTCCTTCCGCGGTACGGCCTCATCCTCGCTTGCACGCCTCCTCTCTCACTTTCTTTCTCACTCTCGGCACACTTCGTTTCTCCGTTGCTATACTGCTGGTGCAGCTCTCCTCCCGCTGCTTATTCCTTATATACCGGCCTTACCTCCGCGCGGCCTCCTTCGGTTATCTTTGCTTCCGTCTTTTTTCCGCCGTCAGACTCGACTCCCCCCGGGGCCGTCAGTGCGGTTTATTCTTACGTTTCAGCAGGCTTTTCCTTTATTTCGCCTCCTCATCTCGTGCAGCTAGCTTCCTTTCTTTCTTTATTTCTTTCTTTCTTTTTCTTTGCGCTACGAGAGCATCCCAAATCGGATCTTTTGTCGAAGCGCGGAGTTCGGATTTCTTTCGTCAGCTTTCCCGACCGTTTATCCAGGGGGAGAGGTGCGCGCTTTGCTCCCACTTAGCGCGACCCGACAGCGCTACTCGGCCGTGTCGATCGCGATGAGCAGGTGACGAACGTTGCTCTTTGAAACCCTGGCTTACCTCCTCCTCCTCCTCTTACTTTTCCCTTGACGAGGGAGACGATATCGCATGTCTTTTGCCAAGGCATCGTGACGTGTCAGCTCCGCGACCTTCGTCGCCTGAGAACCCGATAACGACTCGGCGTCTCGATCTATTTTTCTTTTTCTGATCCGGCTCCTAGGCTTGGTCTTACAAGCGTGTCTCCCCTGCTCTTTGCAATTTTTCATCATCCCTCGTTCTATATCTCCTTCTTCTCTCTCTCTCCATCAACGTGTCCCGAACGGCTCCCGAAAAATGATTGCGGTTACGCGTGAAAGAGAAAGAGAGAAAAAGAGAGTGGTGGTCCCATGATCGCGTCCAATGTGTCTTGTGTCCATGCCAGCGCACATTCACTGGGTTCTTTCCCTCCCTTTCCAAAGCTTTGCTGGAAATTTTTTTTTTCCCCGGCTTAACGCTATGAGCGTTTTATCTGTCCAAACAACCCACGTCACGCTCTGCTGGGCTTTGAAAGCTGCTTTCAATTATAAATATCATTTCGCACGCGTGTAAAATTTGAATTTTTTTAAAACTCATCCGAAAACGAGCTTGCAAATCCATTTCGTCTTAATTACATGGTGAATGTGATATCATTACGTGCAATAATTATTGCGGCGTTAAATTTGAAGATGATGAAAAATTGCACATTTGATGGTTTTGTATAAAGTGACATGTGAGCCAACAAACAAATATTGGAAAATATAATGCCAAGAAAAAGAGAGAAACTATGTAAGAGTTGAACAGAAAGTCGCAGTTATGAAATATCCATTTCGCTGTCATCTATCATAATACACTGATATAGAGCTACTTATCAACCGCGAAACTGAGATTTCTTACTACGCTCGCGTTCTCTCGCAAGCTTGGCAAAGTCTGTTTCCCGTCTCACTCGTGCGGCTCTTTTTCTCTCTCTCTCTCTCTCTCTGTTTTAAAATTCAAGCCATTAATACGTCGTTATGGACTTTTTGCCCCGTCGCGCAGCACGAGCTTGGAATTATAGCCGTGAGATTGAAAGCGGAGAAAAAGTTATGCGCTGCACGACGACGACGACGACGACGGTAAAACAAAAGGAAAAAGAAATTCGATTGGTTTTGGCGTTCACCGCTAGGCACACCCAAAGCAACAACAATACTAACAGAACAGAAACAGAAAAAGACAGAGAGAAAGAAAGAGAGAAAATAAGAGGAAAAGTTGCACACACACCCTGCAATGTCATGCGAGAATGCAACAGCTCCACCACGGCCGCGAGGGCCACTCACGAAAACTCGGGGCAGGCCGTAAATCCTATCCTGCTTCTCCTCCTTTCCCAGTCGCGTATAATTTATCTGTGCTTCCCCTCCTTCCCCCCTCACCACATGGTCTCAACCTCCTCCATGCCGTATAGCGCATTACAACAGTCGTCGTCCGAAACAATGCATATTTCATGGCATCGTTCGCCAACTTTTATACGACGTCGACGACGTGGCACACGTCCCGCGGCTTACGCGGTCCCGCGACGATAGACGACGAGGCCGCGAGCTAGCGAGCGAGCATCGATCCTTATCCTTCTTCTCTTCTTTCTCCTTTTTTCTTTGCATTTGCATCTTTGCAGAGCAACGAGACTCTGTTTGTGCCGTTCAACTAAGCCAGATGTACTCCTGTACTCGAGTGCTTGCAGAATGGGAAAAGGGGGTCTGGTCTCGTAATTATCTTGTAGGTTTGCTCGTTCCGTGGAAAACGCCGGGCGCACCTAATTGCCACGCGCTCGCGTACACACACATACACACATACACACATACACCTACTTCACCTCCTCCTTACGACCCTCTTTGCCACTCTCCTTCGGCCCTAACGAATTATGAAGCGAGCGAAGTCGGAAGTTTACTAATTATAACTAATAAATTGCAAGTACGGCTAATACCGCGAGCGTCTTTCCCGGCCAGTAGTAGTAGTTGTAGTAGTATAGTAGCAGTAGTTGCAGGCTGGTGCAGCTGGAAGTATGGAGCTTGTATAGCACCCGCGCAGGCGCGTCTGCGGTTGAAGCTCTCTCATGCTCGTTTGTATATAGCAACAGCGCAGCAGGAGCAGGCAACTCTCATTCTCTCTCTCTCTCGTCGAATTGCAGTTTATACGTTACGCCGAGCGCGGTCCGACACGTGCACGCGCGCGCGCTGGCTGTGTAACTGCAGCGGAGAGCGCGGCCGGAAAATAGCTTCAGGCACATATAGCCGCGACCTCGTAAAAGCAGCAACAGCAGCCGGTCTCTCCCTTCCCCCTTGCTGTTTCCCGTTCTCTCTCTCTCTCCCTTTTCCTCTCTCTCTCTCTCTCTCTCTCTCTCTCTCTCTCTCTCTCTCTCTCTCTCTCTCTTGTCCCTCGTATATTGTCGGCCTCGCAGAGAGCTTGCAGTACTATACACACAGTAACCAGCGATGGAGAGCAGCCGATAGACGATAGCTTGTGCGCTATCTGTCTTTCCGTATGGTTGCTTTCTGGCTGGAGCTAGAACACGTAACGCTATCCTACTACAAAGCCAACCAACCAACTCTCTCTCTCTCTCTTTCTCTTTCTCTCTCTCTTTCTCTCTCCTTCTGTCGCCCTTCAAACTACCCTAACATTCCAAGCTTTCAACCCCTCCCACCCATTCTCCCCAATGGCTCGGCCTATCTCCGTAATCACGACCCTCATGATCTCTTTATCGATTTTCCCTGCCCTTTATTTAACTTTGCCCTGCAGTCTTTTCTCAGAATGGTAAACAAGCTAAAAAATGCTTGCCAGAGCTTTCTCGATGAATTCTCTTCGAGCTTTACTTGTTTTTGGAATGAGCAAACGCCATGAGGATGAAGAGGAGGAGGAGGAGGAGGAGGAGAATATTAGTTCTTGGGAAAATTCATTCAAAGAAAGTGAATTAAGTGAAAATTACATTAGTCCAGACGGACTTTTAAAACTTACTTTATAAATGATAATTCGAGCGAGCTAAAAGATTTTTGAGAAAAAAAGCTAAAAAAGGAAGAAAAAAAAGTGAATGTTCGAAAAGGCAAATGAATTCTAGAGCGCTCACTTTATGAGCAATCATGAATTGAATAATATAGTAGAAGTTACATGAAGCTGGTATATATAAGAAAGAAAAAGATTTTTGTTATATATTGCATAAAATTCATTGATTTTACTCAGTGGAATTAATTTCATTAATGCCAGAAGGCACTCGTGAAAGTTATCTTTTATTCATGTGCCGCAGTTCTTTTACTCCGTCTCTCTCTCTTTTTCTCTCTCTCTCCCTCATCTTGAAAGAGATTATTACAGAGTAATTTCTTAGAAAACCGATCTAATCAGATTAAAAAGTTTTCATCCGAGCGGAACTCGGGCATGCGGAACTGCGGTTTTTCCCTTTTGACGCTTCACTCTCTAAATTGACAAAGGCAGAGCAGACGAGAAAGATAGAGATAGAGAGAAATCGTGGAGATGGAAGGGGTTGAAAAGCAGGAGGAGAAAGAGAATTCCGCCTAATTCCAGGCTGTAAGCTCTTTAACACAGTTCCGGCGAGGGGCATCCTCGAAAATCTTGCGGCTTAGCTCCTCTCCCTCTCTCTCAAGCTCCGGCAGCGGTCTTCGGCGGGAGGCGTTCACCTCGATTACATGTTTTATTCAAGATGTTGAGTACGAAGCTCTCTCTCCCTCTCACTCTCTTTTTCTGGGTGCGCCCATCGTCGTTGTCGTTGTCGTAGCTACATCAAGGGGGGTACAAACCTGCACGCGCGCGTTTCACAAAAACGCACGTTTTGTCCTCGAGTTGACCCCATCCAAATGCTTATCTGGCAACAGAATAAAAATGACGCGATTACAGATGCACTAAAACGTTTCCCTCCCCAAGACCGCAAGTTATTCGTGATTCGGAATAAAAATGGATAAGAGGGGGATATATTCCCCTTTACTCATGTTAACCTTGGACGCTTCTATACCAACACTGAATTTGTTTGTTTTTTTTTTTCTTGTTTTGCATCCATTTGTTACCAGTGGTATACGACAAAGCTTTCCACTTGTCGTAAGCGAGAGAGAACGGGCTCTTGAATAAAGGGTGGAAACTCGCGATTTATGATAAATTGGCTGTGCCACAAAAGGCGAACATACACAGCGTCCGAGTGGAGAGTTTTGAGAAAAAAAAAGGAAAGAAAAAAAAAGTAAAAATACATTGCAACTTGTTTGCTTTTAATTTTATCCACCGATAAAAAGTTGATTAAAACACAGGCCATAAAACGCTACAAGCGCGAACAATAATGGAAAAATTTTTTGCCCCATGCTTGTGAGTATACGCGAAGTTTTGTGGTTCCTCCTACCAACTGCACCCAGCGTTCGACGAATTTTCCCGGCAGTAGCAGCAACAGCAGCAGCACGCATTGTTCTGCTTTTTTAAAAACGAGCCAAGTTCGATAGCCTGGTACATACACGATGCTCCTCCAACTAGTATAGTGGTTGCCTCGTAATACGCAAGGAGAAAAATAGTCTGGCCATAAATTCGTCGGAAGCAGCAGCAGCAGCATCAGCAGCAGAGCACTAGAGAGGCTTTCGTTAGAATTTCCCGTTTGTTTAGCGGCGTATCGACACGTGCAAGCAGGGAGCTTGGAAACTGTCGAGCCAAGGCGCCGTTCTGGTACTATAGACGCGAGCGCGCGCGCCTCCATAAGAATTCAATACGTTTGATGCGGCAGCTTGTATTTCTCTTTTTTCTCCCCCCCCCCCCCCCCTCCCCTCCTCAAAGCCGTTAAAACGCGAATTTATTGTTTCGCTATACAGTGGGGAGCAGCGATATAGGGTGCTAGAAGAGGCTTTCCGTGCAAACAGCCTCTCTGTAACTCAAGGAGAGTAGCTGAGCTGACCCTGTGATAAATAGCGGCTTTGCCTGGCCTTGAAGGAGAGAGGCATCGTAGCTGCTAGCTCCCTTGGTCGCGTCGGCCGAACGCCTCTGCTTTGTCAATCGACTACTGCTCGCTCCTCTGGTAATCGATGGATCCGATTATAAGAATCGATTGCACCCTAGTAGTATAGAGTGTATGTGCACGGAAGAAGAGAAAACCCGTCTGAAAGTCTATGGACTCGTTCATATGTGCTGGTACGCGTTACGACGACGACGCACCTACGATATCCTCTACTTCTTTGTCGTCGTCGTCGTTGTCGTTGCTATATCCTTCCTGACTCTACGACAACAACATTTACGATATCGAGACAAGAAGAGTGCACCGGAGAGAAGTTTAACCTCCTATGGATTTACCCTCCTCTCTATACCACGTGCACGTCAGATCGGCAATATTGACCAAAAAGCAATAAATTCTTATCATCGCCCGTACCCTCTCCCTCTCTCTCTCTCCCATCGAGTCATGGCTTTTTCCATCCTCTCCCTTATCCTACTCCAAACCATTCCCTTCTTTTCTGTAGCTGCATTTTCCTCGCCTGTAAAATACAAACGTTCCACGGCTGCTGCCTCCTGTCGAGCGCCTTTCATACATACAAACGACACTAAAAATACGAGCGTTTATCTGCACGTAGTTTCGTGCAACGGTAAACATAAAAAAGAAAACAACATATACCTATACACGTACATATATGGTATATATACATACATACGAATACATCTAAAGACACGAAGAGAAAAAATCGCATCGGGTTCTTTTTAAACAGCGAAAAAAAAGCAAGAGAAATAGAGAGAGAGAGAGAGACAGAGCAGAAGAGCTTTAAGAGAGATGGAGAATCGGTGCATTGATGTTGCGGAGAGAAAGAGAAGTAGAGAGAGACTCAGAAGAAGGAGAGGAGGAAGGGGAGGGGGAGTGGGTGCTTTGGGAGGCCAGCAGTAGAAATTGCTATCTAACGCAATCCGATTCCCGAAAGCTTATTCGTTCACTCTCGTTGGCGGCGACCGGTGAACTGCAGCGCAGCAGAGTCTCTCGGTGCTCTTATTAATTAAATCCCCAATCGAGCGCAGAGCCCCGGCTATCTCTCGGAGGCCCCCTTAGTCGGAGGCCTCTGGCTCTCTAGTACCTATATACCTCAATATATATATACCTATATCCGAACGAAAGCGTTTCCTCCCCCATCCCTGCCCCTGGCACTGCACACCAACGAGCTACTGCCTCGAGCGAGCGCCAACGACGATAGCTACTGTACTCTACCGCATATATTGGTTCTCTCTCTCTCTCTCTCTCTCTTCCACCCGTTTCTCTTCTCTCTGCGGCTGGTGTATGTGTATGAACGCGCGCGCGCGAGTGAGCGACCCCCGTGTAATTTTCAGCGTCGAATAATCGCTGCGGCAGCAATCAGAGCGATTATGTCACCGCGATTACGCTTAATCCGCGCTGCTCTCTCCCTCTCTCGCGCTCTCGCCGATTGACACGGCCGAGTCATTAATTAATCGCGTAATCCTAGAGACTAAATCCCCCCCCACCTCACTCCCTTTCCGCTCTATACTGCGAAAGACGAGCCGACAAGCACCTCTCTGTGTTGCACAACCGGCTTAGCGACCGAGTGCAACATACCCTCTCCCTCACTTATATACCTATGTTCGCCGTTACTGCTGCTGCGCGTTACTCTTGCTTCACGTTGGTGTGAGAAACGAATGCAAACCTCAGGGAAGCCAACTGCTTCCGGAAGATAAATAATAATGGAATCGCGGTATTTGCGAACTTGCTAAATGCGCTCATTGAATCTTTCTGAGTTACAATGCTGCTACTACTATTTCATATCCTTCCCCCCCTAAGGATTGCGGGAAACCCGAACTTGTTTGTCTTCTAATACCAAACTTTCAAAATCTTTAACCAGTTCAAGATGTTTACTTTTTCTTCTATCGTAGTTGGATGTTTTTGGATGTTAAAAAACTTGCTTGCTTCAAATTTATCTATATGTAATTTAAGCGTAGAACATGAATCAATTGCATGAGAAACTAATTTGAAAAAAACAGCTATTACAATTAAAGAAGTAAGCAATCAAGGATCGACTTTTATTGTTTTTTTGATAAAAAAGATAACTTATATTACGTGGAAATTTTGCCAATAAAGCAAATTAATATGTTATGTTTTCAAAAATCTATAAATTAACGAAATCGATTCAATGAACTCAAAAGAATTTCAAAGAATATATTTTAAATTGATAAAAGTCAGTTTAAAGTAACAATATTAAAGACTCCACGTAAATAATTATTTTAAAAATGAAAAACAAAATCTTGTATTATTTCTTGCATCATAATGAAACTGCTTTTGTTAGTAAAGAGTATTTAATTGTTCAATGCTAACCAATGTTTGTTACACACGGTTTTCTTTGTAGCAAAAGCTACCTAAGTCGTCGTAATTACTTTTGCTCTTTCACCATAAAAAAAAGTCCCTTTAATACTCACTCACATGTGTTGTCTTTTTAGCATATACGCATCAAAAAGTCGGGGGGCACACACTCGACGAAAGAAGAAGGAAAAATATTTTAATTTAAAATTCCATGTAACAGTGCAGTGCAGATTGCGTTTGTCACGCAGCTTCCAGGCTTGTCGTTTAGTAAAAGCAGACCATATATATATATATAGAACTCTCTTAAATGAGAATTTATGGAGAAAGTCAGAGAGTGAGAAAGAGAGAAAAAGGTGAGAGGAGGGAGAGCGAAGTAAGGTTTGGCTTTTCGGGCCGGCGAGCCGAACGTAAAAGGGTACTTTATTCTCGCGTGTCAGTTACGTGCCAGAAAACACTTAAAATTCTCGCCGCACTTAGGATTTTAAAAGCGAGAATAACAAAGCACATTTACCGGTCGCTGAGGCGCCACTGGTAAAAATGACGAAGTTTTCAAGGACGGAGAAAAACAGCAGCAACAGCAGCATCGACGGGATGTATATATGGCTGCGAATATGCAGAGAGGATGAAAACGACCTGTACTCACCGAGCGTAGGTACACTCCGCTTCTACTTTTTATATATTTTTTTTTTCGTTTTTTTTTCAGTAGCCACGTTGTGCACCAGCCCACTGAATTTTCCATGTCGCTTTCCCGCCAGAGATCGCGAAACTACGATAAACCGTCCCTGCTTGCAGCTTGCACTTTACGTCGTATATGTGTAGACACACTCTCTGAAACCGAGATTGCACAGCAGCAGCAGCAGCGGTGGCAATGGGGGTAGAGTAGAGTAGAGGGCGAGCGTATAGGAGAACGAAGAGTAGGAGAGGAAGATAGGAGTACTTGGAAAGGGAGAGAATGATTAATAAGAAAAGCGGGCCAAGATGGATGAGAAGAGGAAGAGCTGAAGCCCGATGAAGATGACGGGGGAGGCCAGGGCGTAACAAGCCCCCGCGGGCGTACGGGAAAAAATGTGCGGCGCATAGGACCAGGGGGGGGGGGGAGGAGGAGGTGAACGAAAAAGAAGTAAAAGAAGAAGAGGAAAAAAGAAGAAGTAGGAGTTGGAGTAGGGTAAAGGGAGAGGTTGAGTGGAAGAAAGGCCGTGTAAACAAAAAGCCGCCATCAAGCATGCGGAGCTCGTTATTTAAGTTTGCCGCGTAGAGTCGCGTCTCGGTCGAAGTCAGAGTGCGGGAAGAGGAGTAGGATGAGGAGGAGGGAGGAGGGAGGATTCCCCCCGGCCTTTTTTTCTCTTCGTCTTCTTCACGCTATCTATCTACTCGGACACCCTCAGCTACGCTACTTCTTCTTATTCTTCTTTGGCCCTTACTTGGTATGTCTGCTTTCCTTTCAGCTCGCGTCGTCGTTCGGGGCGTCTTTCGATCTCTCTTGGCATCCTCTTCACTCTATCTATCTATCTCTCCCTCTCTTTAGATACATACAAGCTCTTTAGTAAGAGGTTTATTCTTCGACACTTTGTTTTCGCAATTCGAAAGCTCTGTTACTTCTAGGACCGGCTAAGCTTGCAGCTGTAAGGGAGAGAAAGAGTGAGAGGAAAGGTAAACGCTCGGGCGTCCGGCCTCTTGATTGCAAGCCCGTTGAGAATTCACATGGCGTGTCCGGAACAAATTACTTTTATTGTTGGATAGCAAAGTGTGTGTGTGTGTGTGTGTATGTGCGTGTTGCTGCGTTCGTAAATATAAGAGACACGCGGCGCCATGCGTCGAAGTGAGAGACCATAAAAATTCCCAGTCCGATAGATAATATTTCTCAGTGGACTCTTTCGCTACATAGTTGTCCATCTAATAGTTAGAGCTAGAAATTTTCTCTTTATTTTTCAGCAGCTCTGTCTCCTACTTTGTCGGCGGGCCGGCGCCACCGTGCTCTTTCTCTGACAACCCACCCTCAGTTCCCTTTCTTTCTTTCTTTTTCTTTCTCGTCTGTTATTCTCTTAATCTTTTTGCTCTTCCCGGCACCTACTCCCATTTCGCTTAACCGATTTGATTTCTCCTGGAATATAGATATATTGGTACACAGACATAAGCAGCAATACATCTATATTAAAGTCTATATGAAAAGGCAATTCTTTGGAAACGCGGTTTACATCGCTATAAGTACACACACAAGACTCATCCCTCGGCTACTCAACTTTTCTACGCTTTCTCTCTCCCTCTCTCTCCTTCTCCTCGCCGCGGCCGCTCATCCTAACCGAGAAGAAGTAGAAAGAAGAGGCAGGCGGGGGAGGGGGGCTTGCCGTAGCTCGTTCGCTTCTGCAAAAAGCACGACTGGGATGAGGGAGAGGAAGAGGTTCGCCGTTAAAAGCAAGCACATAACGACAAAGAAGGAGTATATATAAAGCAAACTCGCGTTCACGTCGCATGACTTACGATCTCTATATAACGCCAGCCAGCTCTACCCAGCTAGCTAGCTAGCTAGCTGCAGACATTCCATTATTTCCAAAAGTTGCCGTGTTATTCTCTCTCCCTCTCTCTCTCTCTCTCTCTCTCTCTCTCCTTGCTCCAGCTATGACTCCACTTGTCCTACTCATCTCATCTCTCTTCCCTCCCCCTCCCCCTTCGTCTGATGACTAGTGTAGCTCTTTCCCGTCGCGTTATGTGTGTGTCCACCGGCGTCGTCGCGTATCGCTTTACGTAACGCCTGGTTCAGATTTAGTTGCCGCCAGGAACATGGTAAATAATCTGTCCTCGTGCTGGCAAAGTATCGGAAGGTAGGAGAGCTCGTTTGCGAGTCCCAAGAGTAAAATTGGACGGCAATCGAACCTTCCTCCACTTCTACTCACCTTTCCTCTCCCGCAGCCTATCTCTTTGCGCGCTCCCTTGTCAATGCGGAGGGTGGGAGCTGACAGCAGTGCGCTCGAGCAAACTCGCCGATAAGCCCGCGTGATATGCCAGCGGGGATAGAAGCACATATAGCCCGTGCTATACGGCTGCTGCTTCTATGGGCCAAAGCCAAGGCAGGGTAAAAGAGCCGAAGGCGTGCGCGCCCGTTGCCGCCCGAGGACGAAGCTTCAAAGGGAAGAATATGCGTTAAGCGCTTGGTAGAGCTTCGGCAACCCGACAGATGCTGCTGGTAAAGGGCTTCTCTTTATTTTACATCTAGCGCTCGGCCTCTCTCTCTCTCTCTCTCTCTCTCTCTCTCTCTCTCTGTGTTTTCCTATAATGGCTTATAAGCGGCACGAAGAAAAAGAGAGAAAAAGCCGAGAGATGCTGCTACTGCTCCTGATGCTACCTTGCGAGAACAGCTTTACGATGGCACAAGCTTCGGAAAGAAGGAGCAGCAGCAGTTTTCGCTTTTCATAGCTGCTCACTTGCTGGAACGATTGATCGTTTATAATCCTTCATTTGACTTTCAACCCCCTCCCCCCTCCCCTCCCTCTTTTTCTCTTTTACTCTCTGTTAGCTATCCCGGCCGAATCCTTTTTACGATTTTTTTACTTTAAAAGGATATCCGCGAAATTAAACTTTCTCTCGGATAACGACTTTTTCCCTCCCGACTTTAAATTTTCAAGAGTCTACAAAGAAAGCCAGGCCGGCTGCCGATTGTAAGGCTATCAATTAAAAATGAATTTGAGTGTAACGAAACTTGCCTGATTATATCTATATTTCAAAGGGTTTTCCAGAATATATAAGGTATATATTTGAGCAGAACAGTTCGTTGCGTGCGTTGCATAATAGTGCCATTTTCTGACTTATATAAGATTCCTATCTCAATACTATTCACAATAATAAGAGATTGAATAGGGTGCACAAAAGAATGGTTAAATAACTTTTTTTTTCGCTCATATTCTTATTACGTAGCGAGCAAAAATATATTGAGAAAAAATTTTTTAAAATAGAAAAAGGTTAACGAACTACGTTTTATAAAAATGTAAAAATTATTTTTAAAAATATTTAAACGATTTGAAATTTTTTTATTATTAAAATATTTAATGAGAAGCTTAAAATTCCGTGATGTACGACAGTTTTGCCACAAAAAATGCAAAATATGATGCCATCAGAGAGAAACTTTTAAAATTATAACTTTTGAAATTAGTCTTATGATAACAAAATTTATTCGTTGTACAGTATTCATTCATATTTACAGAGAACACATTGCAATAAAAACTTTGAGTAAAAAAAAAGAAGCGAGAGCAAAATCAGATAATATTATAGCAAAAGATAAAAGTTATTTTTTTTAAATCGTCGTATTTTTACTCAATCAATAAAAATAAAATACGCAAAATAATACCGATATGAGAAGAAGTACCAACTAAACCATGCCTTGATTTTCATTCAACGATCTTTTCCGCTTTCCCATCTCCTGTGGGAACATTTCAAGAAAATTTTTATACAGGATGAAATCTATGAAAGAAACTTGAGTATTTTTACATCTTAAAAAATATTGAAAATCAATACGAGCTATGTATATATTTTATATAAACCTACATAGAAATACTTAAACGGAAAAATTTAAATTATAGAAATTTTTTTTTTATATTTAAATATGTATTTGGTGTCTAACAGAATATCATAGTAAAGTAATAATCAAAGTCTAAAAAAAAATTGTACAGATAAACAGAAAAATCTAAACATACAAATTATAAAAAAATTACAAGTCGTAAAAACGTAGGCATGAAGCGGTATATAGATATAAAAATCTGATTCTATTACGCGAATGGGTGAATTAGAGTAATATTTCTGAAGTCAATTTCCATACTAAGGCCAATTCAGAGCGCACCGGCTCTTATCGCGAAATAATTGAAAAAAAAAACTCTGGCTAGCCGAGTTAGCACACACAGACACAGACACACATACACCTTTTACCAACCTAATGCTACTGCATTCAGCTAAGGCAGTATAGCGGCAGCGGTAAAAGAGCCTCGAAAAAGTGCTTGCACAACTGAAATGAGCCGAGCAAAAACCTTAGATACAATTTCTGCGAGAAGCCGGAGGAGGAGGAGGAGGAGGAGGAAAGAATGTGAATTGAGAAAAAAAAAAGGGAAAAAAGAAATAACTGCTAGAAGAAAAGAGATAAAACGGCGGCCTTTACGCGCGTGTGCCACTTGGCTTGCACTTTTACCCGAGCAGAGAAAAGAGGAGGAGGAGGAGGGGTATAGAGACGATAGCTGGTGCCACAGCGCAACAGTAATTGCTCCGCCGGGATTATGTTAATCATTGATACTTTAACGACTTCCACGGCTCACCTCGGCACCCACGCGTAATAACGGCAAGAAAGTCATCGTATGCGAGCGCATGAGGGGGGGGGGGGAGGTTAATGTAAAGAGAAGGAAGAAAATTGGTGGCATAGGCAGACAGAGTGAGTAAAAGACTTGCCTTGCCACAAAGACAGGGCTAACTGCCGCTTCGCGACAATCATTTATTACGCCACCCCGGGGCCGGATAGCATATACATATACCTATATCTATACCTATACCTCGTGACGTTACAAAGCACGGCTAAATAAACGCTTTCCGCTCTCATACCCTATCTCTTCTCCATCACCCTCCTACTCCTCCTCCGCATCCTCTCTCTTTTTAATGAAAACGCCCAAATTAAAACCCAACTCCGTCGCGGACGCGCTAGGTTATAATTTTATCGAACCAAGTCTTCAGCCTTGAACCTTATTAGCTTTAGAGATAGCCGACCAAACATTTTGACTCGCTAAGCCAGGTGTATATAGCTGTGGTGTGCTGCTGTGCGCGCTCGATTTCTCGGCAAAAAGTTACCAAAGTCGATAATTACTTTCCACTTCTTGAGTCTCGATGTTTATACTCTCGGATAGGAAACAATCCGGCGATGGTAATGGTGTGCGCTAGAGATGGTAGAGGGAGAAAAAGCTAAACTGCTCATCCCGCTGCATTATTTATAACGAGAGCCGCATATACCGAAGCAATTGCTATGGCTCTCTCCAGTCTCGATGAGGTTTGACCGCTATTACCACCGGTGCGCGCGCGGAAGCCATTAATGCTGATGCGGACTCATTGAGCTACTTGCTATATACCTACCCAACCCCCTCCGCTCACCCCATCAAATATATCCCTTTGGCAAACAACGTGTTTTGTTAAAGCCTGTTGTAGTTAAAGTGAGAGACAGAGATAAAGCTAGTGTGTTTTCTCCGCACTAACGCGTCGCTCGGTGTTGTTGCGGAAGAGGAGGATATGTATATAGACCGTGTGAATACCTACTACACTCTCCACTCCCTATACTACTCTTTGATCCCTTTCAGAACCGAAACAAATGATTGAAATTGCGCTCTCTTCTCTCGATTAGTCCGTGGCAACTTGTTTCAAGGACATTCAAATAAAGGCTCCAGCGCCTTTTTATGCTCGCGTTTAAAGCTGTATTCCGGAGGGCTATCCTCGCGAATGGGTATAAGTGTGGAATTGTGCTAATTGTTTTTTTTTAAGGGAGGTGAAGGGAATCCGAAGTTTAGGGGATACTTGCTGTATATAGTTGATGTTGTGGGAGCATATCCACCGGGGAAAAGACGCGACACTGACACGATATTCCCGAGTATTCTCTCTAGCGAGTCATACTCACAACACGAGGCGCGTCACTCACGAATCTAGGTATATATACACACCTATCTGGCACGCTTTCGTCCAATTTTTTTAAAAGCTGCAATCACTATGTTCCACCTTCTCTTCTCATCGTCGACGTTGTCGTTGTTGACGTCAACAATAAAATATCACTGTCGGATGACTATAAAAAGGAAAGTATTATGCTATATGTACGAGCGGATGGACGATTCCTCAATATCTTCTCTCTGCATTTCTAAATGCTCTTACAAACGTTGGTATTTTTTTTTATATTTTTAAGAAAAGTTAGAGAAGAAGAAGGATTTGTTTCGAAACATTTCATATATATTCTGACACATATTTCTTTCTTTCTTTTTTTTCACAAAAACTTTGAATATTAATATTCAAAAATAGTTAGTTGCACGAAAGTAATTACATTTAATCAACTTAAACTGCTATTAAGCTACGTTCTATTATATTTTGAAACTTTATCAAATTCTTTAATGACACATTTTATCATCAAATGTGTAGATCGCGTGACCACTATTCTTATGTATACAGGTATATTATACTCTCGAGCGAATTTTGTGTACAACACCCTACCCTGTATTATATGAAAATTTTTTAATTTCAATCAACCTCTTTTTTTTCATATTAATCCAACTCTCTCCTATATATACCTACATTTAATTAAATTTAGGTTTTCCAAATGTTTTTTCAATGATTGCCATGTGTACAGCAAGCTTCAAATGAGTGAAAAATTTTTCGAAACAATAAATCAAGTTTTTTTTTCCAAAACTTTCCGTGATTAATGATGTACCGCAATCTATTGGCCATTTCAAGCTTGTAGATTGAGAAAAAAAAGGTTAAAAAGTAAATTGAACAAATAAAAAAGAAGAAGATGAAAAAAAAAGAGAGAAGAAAGTCGAGAAAATAAGAGACTTACTCACTGCATTATTTGTGTGTTGGAAAAGGAAACGAGATTACACAAGTCGTATATAAGTTGAAATACTCACGTCTACATGTGTATATATTATGACGAAATAAGAGCGGTGAGGAGAGAGAGGAAGGGTGGATGGCAAGGGGAAGATATATAGAGGTGACTTTTGGCTTACTGTTTCATTGAAGATGCATTAGACGCATCATTGAGTCAGAGCCGGTACGTGAGTATATATGTTGTATGTTGTGTCTCTCTGTGTGTGTATGACAACCTTGCTTTCATAATTGCACAACTTGCGGCGCGCCGTAATGTCACGCCGCTTAACTCACGGCATCTGCGTATAAATGTATTATGTATCACGGGGATACATATAACCATACACACACACACATACACACATATCTTGCTTTGTACATACGAAATGTGTATACAGCGCCTATTTCATATTTACGTCTTCTCTTGTATTATTTACGTACACCTAAAGTCAAAGTGAAATAATTATGCTCCAACTCATCCTCCCCCCTCATCCACATATCTCTCGTCTTCCAACCATATCCATAGTCGTGCGAATTTGGTAATTAGATATCCTAGACACCATAGAGGAATCGTATTTCCCGTCATGGAATTATATCATCATCATCATCTTCAGCAACATTTTCCCTTTAAATCTAATCCCTTAATTTCTGTCTGTCAACACAGATTGAAAATAATCATGCCCTTTAGCCTATTTACGTACGTCAAGTATACACACACACATACATAAGAGAGAGAACATACAATAAGAATTGCAAATTATTCATCTCGTAAACATCAGCTGCCTAGATAATCATTTCTCGAGGCATAATTCGAGAGAGCACATATTCGAGCTTTGCTTGACTAATTTAATATGTATAACATAGAGCATACACTTGGCTGCATGTATACTTGGGTGCAAGTGACAAATATACATACATCAATGTGCGTATAACATGAAGTGGCTAAGGGGGAGGCATCAGGCGGTGGAGGTGGTGTTGGTGGTGGTGATGCTGGACGGGAGAGTCTCGGTTCGGTAATTACAGGACCAAGGCGGTACGTACCGTAGTAGATAGGTGCAGAGGACGTACACGCAAGCCAAACGTCAGATGCGCGGCACGTGAGTAGCAACAGTATACGCAGATACCCATGAACATCACCACATCAGAGAGTGCAAGAGACGGTGGCTCAGCGTGTAGCACTGAGCCACGGCACGCCAGGGGAGAGGCAAGACAGGAGTAGAGATATGGATCGAAGCTCGCGTGCTACACAGCACAGCTAACTTGCCAGGAGACGCGTGGCCCGCTAACGCCTTCCTTTCTAGCTCTCTCTCCCTCCTCTGCCTCCATCTGCCCTTATATCTTACCACATTTCGGCTGTAGGCGTCATCGTAACCGAGAGAGAAACAGAGTATATGCGCCTCCGAGGAATACCGAGAGAGAGAGAGAGAGAGAGCTACGTGACAATCTTGACAAAGTGCATTGCGCGTCGCTGAGGCGAAAAACACGCGAGTTTGAGCCGTGTCTCAGACTCGCGAGACAAAAAGAGAAAGAGAAAGAAACCCGTGTTCTGGTGAAATCGAGACCTATTGAATTTCTCTCCTCGAATTTTTCCGAGCCAGCTTTTCTCTTTCTCTTTTGCCGGTACAAGCTTTATAGAGGTGAAAATCCGCAGGCGGTGGCTCGTTACAGGCGTTACGGGTGTTACGAGCTAGAATAGGAGTATACGAGTGGTGGTAGGAGGAGAAGAGAAGAGGAAGAGGTACGCCGAGCGCTCGGAATCAGCGGCAAATGTCACTGTCGAATAATCTATACGGATCCGTATATAGCCGAGGCGTTTGCACTGCATGCGAAGCATCGGGGGCCGCCACCGCTGGTACGGATGAGGAGAGAGACGAGAGGGGAGGATCGAGTCTGGTATTGACAGACGATTTACATGCAAATTCCTTCGGCGAGCCGCTGATTCCCGGCTGAAGAAATTTAAAATTAAAGCTTCTCCCTCCTCCTCTTCCTCCTACTACCCACCCTTTTCCCGTATAAACCCAACGGACCCGATCTATATATGTTTTTAGAGGGGAAATGAATAACAAATAATCCGTATCCTCCCCTTACACCTACCTACCCTCTGGTGCTGGCTGCCCACTCGGCTGCTCAGTAGCCTCAGCAGCAGCAGCAGCAGTCAGCTTGCGACTCTCTTTCCTATTCATTCTTTCGCAGCTCTCTGTCTTTATGCTACTACTGCTGCTGCTGCTGCCAGTAGCTATAATACTGGTATGTAACTTTTGCTGCATTTTAGCCAGGGCTCTCAGTTTGCATAATGTTTATAAAACTTGTCAGATAGTTAGGCGAAACTGCAAAACTCCTCACTCGAAAAGTACACTTTTTGAAATTGTGTTTCTTTTCAATGAGTTTGCCCCTTTCCTCCTTCTACTACTCCCCCTCCTCCTCCGTACAGTATAGCTCCTTTTACCAACTGTAGCTACAGAAGGGTGGGTTAGCTGCCATCTCTATATATCTATGTATATGGCTGTCGCTGTTTGAGGAATACACTGCCTCTCCCCCTTCATGAATTCACCGAATCAAGCCGTATTTATTTAACAGTTCAAGAATTTTCTTTCTCATCCTCGAGGAAAGGATTTGTTAAATCGTCGCGCGCGCTACGACTACGACGACAAACTTTTTTATTCAGCCAAGCGTCCCAAGCTTGTTTTTGTCGCGGACTAGCTCCTCCGACCTCCTCCAGCAAGCCAGCCAGTCAGCCAGCCAGCCAGCCAGCAGAAAAAAGTAGAGTCCGCAAAATAAAGCAAATCACGATTGCAATGAGCTTGCAGTAGTGTGCAGAGCATAACATCATATAGATATATACCTACCTACCGCTTGATGCCTCCCGGAAAATTATACGATCACGTCTGTGAAGTTTATTAGCCGATATAAAATTGAAGGAAAAAGAAACGAGGCCGACAACTCATTAAAGCAGCAGTAGCAAGCAGGCAAGCAGGCAGGCAGCAGCATCGAGCAAAAAGACCACAAGCATCGAGGACGATAAAAAATGAAGCGAGAAAGAGCCATGGGTTGTAGCAGCAGCATATACCGGCCGTTCGGACATCAAGGCGTACTATTTTTCCATCGCGATAAATTTCAGATCGATTGCGAGTCAGCGAAGCAGGATGCGAGGGCAGAAGGAGTGAGGGAGGGGAGTTAGGTAGACTTTTATCAGGCGGCCTGGAGTCGCCGCGGAATTCATTTCCTATTAAAAATCGTTGGCGAGCGAGATTATGGCGTCCCTCATAAAGCACACGTGCAGAAGGAGAAGGTAGTAGTAGTTGTAGTAGAAGCGGCATCGAAGAGCTTGGAAAGAGAAAGCCGAGGTCGCGATGAACGCGGCCGGGCGGAAGTCTCGCAAAAGCTCTCTCTCTCTCTCTCTCTTACGAGTTCTGCTCTGAGCTTCCGCCGTCGCCTCGGAAGCAGCCGCTCGTTCGTTTCAAATGCCGTGCGATACTTTTTCTCTTCCCGTTTCACTATTCCCCTTCACCCCTTCCCCTGCGCAAGAGGAGATTTTTCTACCTCCGGCGCATTTGCTCTTCTTTTTGCGAGTGTGTATGTATGTGTGTAGGGTGGGATCCCAAGTGCTATTGCTTCTGGTGCAACCACGGCTCATTCCTCTCTCTCTCTCGGCAACGAGCGAATTTCGAAAGTTCGCCAGGGTGATGTACGAGGAAGATCGGTAGCGCGCATTAGCATAGCGCGAAACTCCGTGTTTTATCCCCCGTGTTTGTTCGATTTGAATCGCGTCTTTACCTCTTTCTCTCTCTTTCTCGTACTAGACATATATATATATAGACAGTTGAACATCTGGTTAGCCGATATACATAGATGATGTAGCTCGATAGCAGCATCTCCCCGCAGGAGGATCGAATAACAAATGCGCGTCGTGCTGGGATAAAGACGTGTTTCGCGTGATTTACACGAGAGGCTCCAGGCGGCAGTGGCAGAGCTCCTGTCGCATTCCTCATTCTTTCCGGTCTTTCCTTTTCCCCCGTCCCACTGGCGCATGCGTCATTTTTCCTTCCAGATATATATACATCGCGAGTCGAAGCGCCGACGGGCCCCTAGCTGACATATAGCCTGTTCTCCTACTCGACAACTCTTAAACTCCAATAAAGAGGCGTCACCTCCTTCCCTCTTCTCTCCAACTTCCTCCTTCCCGAATCGGTCTGCATTGTTCGACTAACCCCTTCCCTTATACCTACCCATTCCTATGCCCGCTTCCCTCAAAATTGCCGAATTTCCGTTCGATCGGGCGCGCAGCTGATGAGGATTCGAATGAAGCTAGCGCTCCCCGATGCTGGGAAAGGGGGGTATTTCAATTACGAAGCTAAATCGGAAGCTCGACTGATTTACCAAAATTGTTTCGCCGTCATTATGATCATTCGTTCTCTTTTTTCTTCCCTCCCCCCTCCCACCCTCCTTCTTCCTCTTTTTTTCTCATTCCATCCCTTTTATACGGGAGTGTGGTTTCGGTCTGGCGCTGGATCACGACGCAGGTCAACATAATTTTCATCAAAAAAATTCACTGCGGACACGTTGTGGGGGGAGGGGGGGGGGAATAAAAAATAAAAGAAGCTCTGTGTCCCGTCAAGCGCGGTAACTCGGCTTTTTGCTGGCCAAGCCCGGAAAACCATGCAAATCTCGCTCTACTTTTGCTAATGTAAAATTTTATTATTGAATGAAATGCAAAAAGCAGCTCTACGTGCCAAGAAAACCTTCTGTTTACGCAGTGAATAAACATTATCGTTGCAGTAAAAACACCGCGACTCACCGTCCACGAGGTTTCTTCAAATTTACACAAAATCAAGGATGAGACGAAGAAAATACCAGTGTCGTCCTTCTCGCGTTTTTCCACGATTCTTTGTTTTTTTCGTGTAACATTCAACAAAGAATTATATGTTTTAATTAGATATATTTAACGCATAAATATATCTTTCACTGAACTTAAACTTACAAACATGGTGATTTATACCGATTCGTATTTCTTTTTTCTTATTCACTTAAATAAATTAATTCGTTATTTAAACGTTAAAAATTAAATTTTTTAATAGAACATAGAAGAAAAAAATCGAGAAAATCTATCTCACTAATTGCCGGCATGTGGTATTTAATTTCACAAACCAAGACCTGCCTTCGTTACCCATAAATTCGTTGATTAAAATTTAAAAAAATTCAAACACACACACACTCGCACATACACACAAGTTTTCACTAATTTGCCTGACTAACCGCCGAAATACAATATTAGAACGAGTACGCGAATTTCCTGTACGCCGTCGAGAAATAATAATAGTTTTCGGGAAAATTTGATACGCCCCCTCTAGCCCAGGTCGCCTCAGCAGCCGGTCTGAACGTAAAATTAATAACGCTTTATTCGAGAAACGACGTAACTAGGAAAGTTCGAAGCGTGGCTTCGTCGCACAAGCGAGAAAGACTCACATGCATGTCGCTCATAATTATAAATTGTGCAAAATTTTTCAATCCTTTCGCGAAAGATGCAATTTTCCATGGCTCTTTCTTGGTATAAACAGACTCATCGATCGCTTACTCCACACCTTTGTGTCGAGGCCAATGTATAGAGAGAATATAAGGCGCGGACGGTTAATACTAATGATCCAATAAATTAGGAGGCCTTGGGTGTACCCAGTGTAATACGCTGGTCGACGGAGCGGTTCGTCGTGTCCGAGCTTCCCCAGGCCCTCCATCCTCATTCCTGACGACTCACTTACCACGAGCTCGCTACATATAGGGCCCGAGTAGAGACGTCAGCACGCGACACGGAAGTAGTCCAGCTCGGCAAGACGCACGGGGAATACCAGAGCTGCTGGTGCTGCTGCTGTTACTGCTGGACACGCTTACCTCGTTGGCGACTATTCACTCTGGGTTCTAGGTTGAGAGTCGCAGTGAAGAGGGAATTGGAAGGAGGGTAGTCCGGTAGAGCGGGGAAACCGACTGATTTCCGCTTTACGGATTCGAGAGAGAGAGAGAGAAAGGTAGAAGTGAGGGTCGAGAGGAGGAGGGGGGGGGGGCAGATTTATGTGCGCACTCTCTGGAGCGGAATTGCTGAGCTACGACATATTCGGCAAGTCGAGCGTACGTACAGTTATATATACGCAGCTCTATCTAGGTACAGCAGCATCGCAACTCCGTGCGATAAACGAAAGATCCGCCGCCGTCGTCGTCGTTTTCGTCGTCGTCGTACTAGGCACGCATTTGGTGTGTATGTGTGCTCATGATTATTTCAGAGCCCAGCTCTTTTCATTACCATATTTTTTTTTCTTCCAGCCCTCTGACTCTTTGGCCAAGCTCGGGCTACACGTCCACTCTTTTATCCGGCTCGCCGTCCACAAACTCTCTCTCTCTCTTTCTCTTTCTCCGCGTTTTTTCGCCTTTGCGCGCAAAAAGCTTTATGGCCGCGCGCGCGCGTGAGGCTTTAGCAAGAGAAAAAGGGGGTGGGCTTGTGTGGAGGGCTGGAGGATGGGAGACAGAGAAGAGGGTTCGTGCGAAGAGGCCGAAAGAGCTATGCGTGCTGTTCAGCTGGGAGAAAACAGACGCGCGCTCGCGTAAAAGAGCTGCTCTCTGCGGTTGGATGGGGAAAACTGTCGAGGGATGAAGAAGCAAAAAAAAAGAAAAAAAAACAATCCTGTATGCTATGGCTGTGTGGTGTACTGCAGGCCGATTAAATCGCCGACACGTCCGAGTGCTCTCTCCTCTCGCGTTGTGGAAGGCTCTTTGTATGTATGTATACTGGACACCTATCTACCTAGCTTAACCAGGAGGTCGTTTTGCTTCGCTTTGAATGCTTATTGATACATGTCAACGTTTCGTTATTCTTTCTCTTTCTCTCTTTTTATTTTTATTTTTCCTTTTTTTTCTTCTTTCCATCGTTACCACGTTTGTTTCGACAACGATACCACGATGTGCTACAACCACTCGCACTTTTCGTACGCACCAAAAACCGCGTGCTTTTATCGGATTTTCCATCCACACAGCTCTTAGCTCTACTCTACTCAGCTTTACGTAACTTAACGTCCTTCTTTTCTCTACTCGTTTACGAAGAGCTAGCGTACGTTTTTTCACGAGCGAGGACGAGCTAACGACTCAAGGTTTTTTTCCCTAATTTTTTTGCGACTGAGTGCAAAGGAAAACTAACAGCAGCAGCTGTAGAAGCAGCAGCAGCAGTAGCAGTGGGTTTATACTGAAATACGTGTATTCATTTCGCAAGCTCGTTGCGATGAGCTGCTGCTGCTGCTTCTGTACAGACCATAGCGCTTACACGTGCTTGCTCTGCCGTTTGCAATGACACTTGAAAGCATCTGTAGAGAAAGAGAGAAACGTTAGCTATAGTGTACAAGAGCGAATCTTAAATCGCGTTTTCGCAGGCCGATTTACCATTTCCATCCTCCTCTCATGCTCCAGCTCGTTTTCGTTGTCGTTTTAACCTCCGCCTGGCAGATCTCATATCGAGAAATCCCGAGATGAGAGCAAGAAAGAGAGTATGAGAAGCCACGATGAAAACGGCCGGATGAGTGGGAAAGCTGGTGGTATAGCTGCTCACGGAAAGTGGGTAGGTATGAGGTGAGGTGAGGTGGTAGGGTGAGTACGGCGAGACTCGGAGGTAATAAGACGAGCTTGCTCTCTAGTCGTGAGAGGTAACGAGCTACGAGAGAGAGAGAGAGAGAGAAGGCAGCTGGTGTGTGTGTGTGTGTGTGCGCTTCGGCGTGTCGGAGCCTCTCTCTTTCTCTTTCTCTACTCTCTTGCTCACTCCCTTTCTTCATCTCTGACTTTCTATTTCCCACTTTCTTACTCGCACCCTCTTCCTTTCTGACACTGGGATAGAAGAGTAGGCGAGTGCAAGCCAGCACGCCATGGAAATGCCACTGCAATCAGCGCTTCGTGTGGGGGATGGCCGCGTGCACGAGAGAGGCGCGATCTTCAAAGTGCCGCTTTACGACCTTGTTGTTTCTCGCCCACGCCCGTTGCTTCTGCTATACGTGTATTCTCCTCTTCTATCTTTTCCTCACGATCATCCAGGCTCTCTCTTCGTTACTTGCATGCGTGCAGAGAAACCTGCCGTGCAAAGGTACACATATAGAGCGCGAGCGCGCGCACGGATGGAAAAAGTAGTAGCAGTAGTAGTAAGCTTTTCAAGCGAAGCTGCTACCTCGTTTTTCTCCTGCTACTAATACAGAGCGCGTCCAAGCAAGCCTCTCTCTTTTAGCTCTACGCTTCCTTTTATACCCTCTGTCCAGAGCTGAGATCTTATCTATTTCTCAATTTCGCTCTTGCAGCTTTGCCTTGGGGCGCTCTTCTCTTTTGCTGGCATCAAGCAGCATCCGAGAAAAATCAAAGACTATTCGTTCACGGTAATTGAAACATCACGGAAAATATCAATCTGCACGATGTCATACGATTATAATAAGAATAATAATGATTATTCTTATCATTATTATTATTATTATTATTATTGTTATTGTTATCGAGCCTCGGGTTATGTACCAACTAGTTTATTTTCTGTAATATATTTTCTGGGCTTCCTTTCTCTTGATTATTGTTTGATATATTTGTAGATAAGTGAAATGTGGTAGAAACGAGCTGCTACGACATAGTAACCCCTCTGACTTTCTCATTTCGTAGAAATGTTACGATCGCCGCTAGAAAAAAAAAAATAAAAGGAAAAATAATGATATTGGCTGAATAAATTCATTGTTTAAATGCACGCATCTAATACAATCCCTATAGTTTTTCTTAGAAAAAAAAATTAATAATCTTGAACTTGTACTTATACTATAAATTGCATATTTTGATTTCTTTGAAAATAAAAATTCTTTTTTCCATAAAAAAAAAAGAAAAACAAAAAGAAAAATTTATTGCAAATATACTGCAGTAAACATTTTATCGTAGCCATTAAATTACATTTTATTCTTAGATGCTATATACTTGTATACACAAAATTTCCATCGAGAAGGTACGGTATAATAAGATAACCATAAAAGCAGAGAGTAAACCAGCATATGAAAGATAAGCCACAATAAAGACGAGAAAGCGTCGTTCTGTATATATATCGCGTGGAGACGACAAAAGTAATGATTCGACATTATTTCGGATAATACTAGCATTGTCAAGTAGGCAAATATATAGAGAGATAGATAGATACAAGATATAGGCGTGTGAAATTCCCTTCCACGTATGTACATCACTACACTCTAAACCAAAAGTACAAAAACTGACGCGCAAAAGTTTAATTTTAAAGGATAAAATCTTATTTTTATACTTTGAAAAGTTCAATACTACAAT
>JAPYZE010001116.1:0-25879 GCA_030522805.1 Leptomastidea abnormis
TATATATATACACTTTACCCTTTCTCCACCCACGTGATAATCGTCTCGTCGCTTTGAAAACCTTGTGCGGCTGCTTTCTTTTTTTCTCTTTCTTAGTAAGAAATCTTACTCTTTTCTTCTTCTTTTTATATTTCTCTAATTCGTTTTTCAGCTTGTTAGCAGAACAGGTTAATAAAGTCGTGAAAAGAGAGAGAGAGATAATTTGTTCTTTGAGAAGAAAGCTCTGTGTATTTTGTTCTACGTTTATAAGGGCTTCCAAGACAAAGGGATTGTATATACGTAAGCTTTCAAAGAGGCAGCAATTGTTTTGGCTTATCTCATAGAATGTCAAGTATTTCGATAAAATTTTAAGCTTCTAAAGATTATATTGTTGAGATGATTTTAAAGGTTTTGAAAAATAGAAAAAGTTTGAAATACGTGTTTATTTATTCATATCAATATTATTTCGTAGAAAATTAATAATTTTAATGAAACAATACTTACTCATTTATCCTTAATTACATTTTATCTAAACTAATTATGAAAAAAAAGAAAATATATATTAACCAATAATAATAATAACAAAGCTTTTATACACAAATCTTCTAAGACAGATCTTAGCTGTAAAGCTTTTACCACTAGTGATATTTAGTGAATATTTGCAGCTTTTCTAGCACCCCCTTATATAAATATATAGCTGAGCTAATTACCTGAGCGTTAAAGCTTTACCGGAAGCCAGATACTGCAAAAGCTGCTTATCTAAGCCGGAAGCTTCCTTATATATATATACATATATAAATAAAACAAAATAAATATATATATATATACACAAAGATCATCCTCGTTCTAATCGTAGTTAGTAGAGCTTGCAAACATTATAACATACAGTAAAGCTAATTTCAATTTAATGCTATACCTAAATACAAATATAACGAGCTGATGTAGTTTTACTATCATTATTAATATCAATATAAGCATGATTTTAGACTTGCAAGCTCGGAAATTCCTAGATGATGACGTTGTATGGAAAAACCACTATTTATTCTTGTGTATACATACAAGTTTCAGAAGGTATAGTTATTTGTCAAGTTACTGAGCTAATAAATTCTTGGAAGAGAAACTATAGGTATATAATCCACATTATTTCTTAGCTTAGTGACCCTGTGGCCTGGTGTACGTGCTGTGGCTAAGATTTTGAGATACATTGCTCGAAGGCATAAATGCGAGGGTTAAATCGATATACAGCTTCCAAGTAAGAAACTATTATATAGATTGAAAAGGTCGTGTGTTTCTTAGAGAGATTGTAAAGAGAGAGAGAGAGAGAGAGAGAGAGAGAGAGAGAGAGAGAGAGAGAAAGTTGCAATCTTGTATAGTTGTAATGATATATTTAAAATTTGTCGTTGTGTCTATATTTGTGATGCGTACATAGCTTAAGGCTGATGCTTTTTTTTTAAAAGTTTATTTATTGAGTATTTGATCTCTCTTATACTCTTGGACTAGTTTCGAGAGATTATGTATGTTGCTTGAAAGTTTCGTGAACTAAACTCTTGTTAATGTAAACTAGAGGTAAAGATATACATAAACATAAGTTTGATATCAAGTGGGTGGTAATGATTGATGTTTATTGAAGTGTATATTGTTGTATAAGGATTACAATTTTTTTGTTTGTGAAAATATTATTTATTTATTTTTTTTTTCTTTTTTTCAAGTGATTTCTTTTTTATGGCTATGGTTATATTTGATAATGATATTTGAATAATATTACCATAGTCGTTCGATACTTGATATAATCATTAATGTGATTATTACAATTTGATGTTATTTTATGAAGGGAAATAATATTGGTAAGAGTTTTGGGAAGGATGATTTATTAGATAGGCCTGTTTTGAATATATTGTGAATGGTAAATCTTAAGATAAGCTAAGAAGTGATGATGACAATGTAAATGTGATATTGAAAAAGATTTAGTATAAGTACGAGTATAATAAATGATAATGTAATCCCTTTATAAATTGTTTCATATTTATTTCATAGACTCTTTGTTGTAAGAACATAAAGTAAAAAAAATGTATATCGATCAAAATTATAAAATATATATGTAAACTGACACGTACTAAATTTGAAAATGTAATAAATTAAATATTTTCATATACCTACTTATTATTTATATAATTTATTAATGTCACTGTCAACTAAAAAGTTCAATAAGTTTTCTTAAAAAAAAAAAACGAAAATGTACATGAAAAGTAAAATTGAAAGTGCAAAACTACAATAAAAAAAAAAAATTGAAAAAATAAAAAATAGAAAAAGTCGCTTGGTAAAAAGTTTTGTTCGACCCACTAAAAATTATCCACCAGCTGTAAAAAAAAAAAAAAATTGAACAATGCAAAAAAAAAATAGAGAGAAAAAAGTTTTTCAGAGTCACAGACTGTACAGTGTACATATAATCGCAATACTACAGAAGAGTTTCTATATATCCCATTAGCAGTATAGTAGTACCAAAAATCCCTGTTACTTTTCCATTTTAAAAAGAATAGACAGACTGTAATAGAGAGAGAGAGAGGCTATGCGAATACAACGAGGTGCATAACTGGGTCAAAGCGCCGGCGCAACTGACGCATATATGCCAGTGTCTATATAGTGCTTATGAGAATCTGACCCTTTCTCTTGTTTTTCTCATCGAAAATTCTATGTTGAGATTTTTTACTTGATGTTTGGATGTGATCGATTTGATCAGTTTATTGAAATTTATGATTTTTGGTGAATGTTGATTGATTAACTGTAGCGAATAGGAAAAAAAAAGTTGTAATTTTTAAAAAAAAGGTGATATTTATTTTTTTAAAATAGAATTTTTCTTTGTTTTTAGTTTTGATAAGTCAGTGGTTTTTATATTGAAACATGTGCAAAGGATGAGGATCTGGAAAAGATTTTATTTGTATGAACGTATTCGTCTCAGTATCTTGTCACATAGAAATTTCATTATTTCTTTTTTTTTTTTGTATATTAATACCAGAGCGAAAAAAGGATTATTTAACAAATGATTTTTTCCAGGTCGATTAATATGACGTTAAAAAAAAAGTCGTGCATCTCTTGAATTTTAACTGGATAAAAGCAAACGCGCGGGCGAGCTTGCTAAGGAATTATTTATATACCAGGCCCTTATGGAATTTCAAAAATTTCGCAATATTAAATTTTTCGTTTCTTATTTAAAAAAAAAAATAATAATAAATTCTTGCATTTTTTCGTATTTAATAAAAGTTAAAAGACGTTGCTAAGAACAAATTGCGTCAGTCTTACAAGAAAATATATACCAGAGAAGTTAATGAAACAATTGTAACATCACGTCAACTTTAATCACTTCAGATAAATACAATTTCCAAATATAAAAGCTAATTACAATTGTCAAACGCAATACCTGAAAGAAAAAATCTATAAAAACACGATTCAAAACAAAACAAATTTAAAAAAAAAAAAAAAAGAGAGAAAAAGTTCTTATCATCATCATATTACACGTCCTCGTTTAAAACACAATCCCACGCTAAGAAAATAAATAATCATTTTAACGGCATACGAAATAACAGCCATCTCCTATAACCACAGCTCAATTTATCTTCAAGCTTTTATATAGATATATATATATATATATATATATATATATACACAAACACAAGAAGACGCATCTCTTACTCTTGCTTACTTGTTTTATCTATATATCAATAATACTCTATATACCTATATCCCAGTCCTTAAATTTACGCTCTCCCTCTCTCCCTTGTACTATATAGCAATGTCTCCACAGGTGATTCATGATACTAATCGTGACTCTGCGGTATTCTATTCCCTATACTACCTCCCTTATACTGTTACTATACTATTACTATGCCACACTCGGCATCTTTTCGTTTTTGGTCTCATCTCTTATCGAGAAAGTCGATCGTTATTTATGAATGGTCCCACCCTCCCTACTCCTTTATATACATATATGTAACTATAATACGTGACCGTATTGCAGTCTAGTCGTCGTCGTCGTCGTCGTTGTCGTCGTTTAGTATTTGAATCCCGGATATATGTATGTGTCTTTATGCAACCCACGTTTCTCTTATCTTCGACTATATACTACTACTACTACTTGGGTTTTTCATTTTTCGAATTTTTGTCCCTTTTTCTCCTTAGGGAGGTGGATTTATTGATAGAAAATTGATTAGATTGGGATTTTTTTTTTGTAGGGCTGCTATTGAGAGAAATGAAAAATTGTAATTGAATTTTTTTCAAGTTATTTATTTATAAGGATTTTGTGTTGAGAATTTTTTATTTGATTTAATGAAAGATAATTGATAGTTAATAATTTTATTTTTAGTAAAAAATTATGATTTTTGTAATATATCGCTTAATTATTTTAAAAAAAATATAATTAATGGAACTTTTTAGTTTGGATAATTGGTCTAAAAATATTGTGTTCTCGCTTCGGTAAATAAGAAAGCAATGTATCTCGTGATGAAAAATAAAAAAATATTGGTGTATATACTGTTGAACTGTGACGTATAGCATAAAATGAATTACACTTCGAAGTTTTAGTTCTTACTCGTATTTCGCTTTCGATTACAAAAATCTAACTCGGTGACACGTACATTTTTGTGACGCTTTCGCGGTTCAGTTTTTCTAAAAATATGTAACCTTGAATTGTTCTGAATTGCAAATTCCCAAGTGATGAAAATATTACATTCATATTGACACTTTTTTCATTTTATTTTTACAACTATGAGTATAGATCTGATACATATACATAAATCTAAAAATAAATTTAATTTAAAAATTGTAAATTACGTCAGTAAAAAGATATTATATACATTTAAGATCATTAATTTTTTTTTTGGTTTTTCATACCAAACAGCTGTTGTAAGCAGATAAAGGTAAAAAATAATTTAATAAAGGTCAGAAAAACATTTTATCGTATAGTATGTGTGTGTGTGTGTTGCCCACGCAAAAGAATAGCACAGTTAGCACAGTAATTGATGAAGTTATTTTTCCATTACGCTTTCATTGACAAGTTTTGTTAAATGAAAAAAAAAGAATACAAAGGTAAAGCAAAAAAAAGGATAAGGTATTATTGAAAATATATCATATTTCAATATTTTGGTTTTTATATCCTTGTTTTTAAAATTTGTATACTTATAGAAAAGATAAAATAAAAATTACTTTATTTTGTAGTAACATTGAGATATACTTACAGAATCCAAAAACTTAATTATATTGATAGTAAATTTTCCTATATTCGTTATAAATTTTATTAGAAATAATGATAAATTTTAATCCATAACATAGTAATTATTTATTTAGAATGAAACTAAAAATGATTTATTACAATTTAAAAAGATTTATAATTTTTAATTAATAATTATAAATATTATGATGAAAAAAATAAATAAATCAGCACTCTAATAATTTAGAGATTTTAAAAAATAAATAATAAAAAAAAACTCATAATTATTAATCAACCAGAACTGAAAAATCGAAATTTTTTTATTCACAAATTAAGTGACATGACACTATCCTTAATACTGTCTGTAGCATCTCATCCAAGATATTTTTTTAAGCAAGAAATGTAGTCCCTTATTTTCCGACTACTCGAACAATCAATAGAGAAACGCAACCCGTATACTTGGATTCGCAAAAATCAAAAGAGAGGTTTAATCTGCTGAAATGTTAAATTTTTTTTTTTTATTAAACCCCCTCATTTCTTTTTAATTTTTTTTTTTTTCGTTTCCTCACTCTCCTTTTTATTGATTTCCGAACGTAATTAAAAGCGATTTTGTGCAGCTGAATGGCGGAAAAATGCAGTAAGAGGGACACTCGGACGTGATATCGGAAAAAGGAAAAAGCTCTCTTCTATCGTTCACAGCAAACGGAAAAGGAGGAGTCGGAGGTATTATACAGAAAAGAAAGTAGAGAGAAACGTTTAGTCACGGACTAAATCAACATTGGAAAAAAAAAAATTTTTTTATTCTTTTTTTACGTACTCTTTTTACTTATATCGAGAAGTTGGAAATTTCTTTCTTTTTTTTTTTTATTTTTTAATTGGGTCAAATTTTACTTTTGTTGTGCGAATGACATGGATAGGGTGTAGGAAAAAGAAAATTTCCGACGTGTAATTTATTATTTTTATATTTTCTCAGTCGTGAATTATCGCGTCCAGTAAAAAATTCACCGTTACAAAGCTTCCTCTTTGAGAAAGCAAAAAAACAAAATATCATCGTTAATTTAATTTTCTGACTTTTATTCATTTATTAAGTATCTTTTTTTAATTTTTAAATCAAACGTATTAAATTACATGGCAAGCGTATATTATTTGTTTTTTTTATTATCAAAAATATCATATTTGAAAATCAATTTGAAATTCATTATTCAGAGTGACGTCAAATGCTTTCTGCGTAAATCAGCATTTTAAAATAAGCCAAAAGAAATTTTATATTTTGTCACGTACGTCTCATTTCGTTGACAAAAAAAAAAAAAAAAATAAATAAATAAAAACAGTGAGAAAGAAAAGAAACTTTTACGAGATCTTTAATACATTTTTGTAGACTCATCCTGTTGCGCATTACCTTCTAGATATGTATTGACCTTAATAATTGTATGTGTAACATTTGGCCTATAAGCAGGTGTAGCAATAAAAGTAACACTTTTTAGCATACAAACTTATTTTATATCAAAACTTTTTCAACAATGTTTGCCACCAAGTAAAAGAAAAACCAATCAACTTTAATAATTTTTCCATATTTTTAAAAATAACGTTACATGTCGTAAAATTAAGATTTTATTTTATTTTTTTTTTTTTTTGCAAAATAATTAATGTGATTGACAAATAGATTAAAAGAACAAGTTTTACCTATCCATAAGTTACAATAATGCTTTTATTAATATTACAAGAAAAATTTTCGTACGCATAAATTTACTTTACCAGAGCTCACACTATATATATCTTGTTTACCTTTGACTTCCAAAACTCAAGGGAGCACATTGTGCGTCATAGCACGATGTGCGCTAACCTAAATCAATTTCACCTCAAGAGTGCAGCGACTAATATGCCACGACCTTATATTTATAGGTATATAGGTATATTTCATGGCACATGACAAAGATGGTAAATGTATTGGATTATTTAATGTCCAAAAAAAAGCAGTCAGATATCGCTATTGAATACGATTTTATATTTCGTTTTTTTTTTTTTTTTAAGTCTTTTATATTCAGAATGTAGAAGTATAAGAAATATGTAAATCATTGAAAGTCAGACGCGTCAAAGACACTTTATTCGAATATTGATTGCGTTTTAAAATATGAAATTTTTTTTCTTTTTTTTTTTGGTGTTTGATTTGAGATTGAGGACGGCTGGGACTGATTGCGGTGAAAAAAAGTTCAAATTGAAGGGTTTTGGAAGGGAGGGTATATGTAAGGTGGTATTGGAATTTCTTAAAGAATGGAAATTTGATTACTATTGGAAAATTTCAATAAAAAAGAGAAAAAAAAGGAATTGTTCTGCTGTGACGTGTAAGAGTATTAATCAAAAATGATATATTTCAAGTTATGCAAGTGTAACGACAAATAAATTATAATTTGAAAGTATAAAAAAACAATTATTCAATCGGAACAAAAAATTGTAACTTTGAAATGCAAAGCAATTTTGCATCACTGATGTACATAAACAAAAATATACCTAGATAAATAAATGCAAATATACCAACAAATTTTGCGAACCTGCAAAACGTAAAATCAGTAGTAATAGTAAGTGTATAGTCAGACAAAGCTAAAAGTTCCTTTGAATTTCATATAGCACTAAAAACTTTCAAACATCTGTACGAAAGTTGTAGATGTCGGTGTGTGTCTTGAGCTTCTGTTACCAGAAGGTATAAATCCCTCACGAGTAATTACGTTGTGCTTTACCATCATGTTCTAATTGCCCGGAAATAATTACTTTAGAAGTGGATTTTACGAGAATCTGTATATGTGCTTTGATAGTTGCTAATTATATTATGTAGGTACCAATTACGTTTACTATAATAAAAATTATTATTTTACCAGATACATATTACTTTGTTAAAGACATTTTGTAATCATTCTATAAATAATTTAAAAAAAAAATTTTCTTATTCATCTTAACTGCAATATATAAAGTTTAAAACATCAACTTCTGTGTTTATAAGATTTTCTAATCTGAAAACTATAAAATTTAACATTTCCATACTTTCCAGCATATATATTCCTAAAAAATTTCGCAATCATCATATTTCGCTTAGCCATATACTCAACTTCCGCCTCATCAAACGCTAAGAATTCTACATGGCTTTTCTCCCCAAGAATTTCGTCCAACCTTTTACTTTACGACCAAACCAAGCTTTTTTTCAGATACTCACAAGCACACACACGCACAGCAAATATTTGACACCAAACCCACTTAATATTTACCAAAACAGACACATATCTTTATACACACTCACAAGATATGAGAAATTGAAAAAAGAAAAGCTAAAAAGTCAAGAATCAAGTATATTATCACAAAAAGAAAAAAAAAACGTTATGATAAGCTAGCCAATCACATCTTCACATTTCTCATCACTCCCTCAAACATTAAACGCAGCTTTTCGTATATTTAATAAAACCGCTTTAATTTTAACCTCCGATTTTATTTACTCTTGTCAAGCTACTTCAAAAAAACCCGCTAAATATAGATATAAATTACGAAAAAAAAAAAAAAAATAGTTTTTGCTGACGAGTGGCTGCTAGGCTTTTACGCGCTCGATATATACGTATTGTAGGTACGTAAGCGCGGATATATGACGCGGCTTTCGTCGTCGTTGTCTACGCGCGCTGAGATTAAAGCTGAGAGTACGAATATAAGGTACCTGAGAGTTTTTTAGAAATGTGGGATAGACAGATGTAGAGTATATACGTGTATTTTGCCCTGGATATTAAAATTGTCGAGTATAGCTGTGTTGGAATATACGATTTATGAGGTAGATGTATGGATAAAAAATATTCGTTAAAACAAAGTTTTGAATTGATTAATTAGAATTTTATACAAGATGTTTTATAGCGCTGGAAAGTTAATGTTAAAGTATAACTTGAGAGAATGAAATCTTGAGAAAAGATGTTTTAGTAATCGAAAGAAGTTACGAAGTTAAGAAAGAAAGAAAGAGAGAGAACAATTGCTATTTAGGCTAAAATAAATAAAAGCGATAAGAAAATCGTATTAGATAACAAAGAGAGAGAGTGAAAGACTTGTTTTACAAAAGTTATAAGGGTATAGAGAAAGAGAGAGAGACTGACTTGATTCTCTATTTATAAATGAGACTCGCTTCGAAGACTTGACTTCGATTCAGCTCGACCCTAACAGATAAGCGACTTTTAAACTTACAATTTCTCACTTATATACACATTTTATTCGACCTTTTACTTAAAACTTTTATTATGTAAGCTTATAAATATTCTTGAAAATTTATTCATATTAAAAACTTCATTTTCAAAGTGCTATTTTAAATTGAATATAATGAAATTGTTGTTTTTTATAAAATTAAACAAAATAATTAAATTTTATTTTTTGGTAGTTTTATTTTACGATACAGTTGAATAGATTAAAACATGAAATTGTTCGTTAATTTAAAAAGTGTGCCCTCTCACTTTAACAGAGTCTCTTTTAAAGCAATTTCAAATTAATTAAAGTAGTAAATCCGGGATATGGTCAGACAAGCGTTTTAGCGATAAAAAAAGAAAAAATTTTCATTTTTTTTCTCCTTTTACATGCTAATTTCATTGTTAAATCTAGGAATATCAAAGATAAAGAGAGAAAGTAAGTATCAAAGTAGCACACTATAACTTTTATTCGAGAAGGATCAATTTAAAAGCGGATAGAATTTAAGGAGCGAGCTCGAGTCGAGCGAGTAATTTTCGGTCTACCTAAATTTCCCAACTACATATTTCTCTCTCTCTCTCTCTCTCTCTCTCTCTCTCTCTCTCTCTCTTATTTTCTCAATAGAACCTCGATTTTCATGGACCCGATTTTCTCTTTTCGGTCTTGCTTGTTCTGGACTCTCTTTTTGGCATCCGGTACCACATATCACGAAAAAGAGAGAAAGAGAGAGAGAAACAGAGCTCTGTGTATATACATTGACCGAAGGAAAAGAGGATCAGCTGAGAAAAGGGAAGAGTAAAGAGAGGAAAGGAGAGTTGGAATTAAGCTTTTATTCAAGTCTCACAATCTCGTAGTATGGCCTCGTTTTATAAAAGTCAACATTCTTCTTTATGTTTAGCACGACGACGTGGTAGCAAAAGATTGTAAAAAAAAAAAAATAAGGATAAGAAATAAAAACGAAGTTGGAGGAGAGAAAAAAAAGTGAGAATTATGATAGTTACGTGGCTGGAATAAATAAATTATACATTATATATATATGTCGTTGTTAAAGCAGCAGATGTGTTTTGCATTTTACTTATGAGTGCCAGGTGCTTTAAAATTGTTTAAGAAAATGCTAGGTTTTTTTTTTGTTCTGGGCATATTGCGGGCTAAAAAGTGAATTTGACTTGACGTTGTTTAATTTTCTTGTCCGCCTCTGCTAAGCTGTTCAATACTACTTTTTTTTTGTTGTACCTGTTTTCTTTAATAAGTATTAGACTTCGTAATTGATAGTGTAAAATATATCACGCAAAAACCGAGGTAATCAGCTTACGTTATTTGTTTTAGTAAGATACATAATTTTTTAATGGTATGAATATACTTTATTTTTTTACTAAACATTTTTTTTTATCATCTGTTCAAATACACCTAATCACCAAATACGAGAAGAAAAAATATGAGTATACATTTAATATGGTGTAAAAATTTAGAATATAATTTTAATCTTAAAACTTAAAAGTACCTTGATCCAATTTTGATATAGTGTGAGAATAATATGACATACTTATAGTTATTCTTTTGTTTATTTTGTTTGTTGTTTTCAATATTTTTTTTTTCTTTAAATAATTACTATATATAGATTTTTTTTTCTAAAAATCAATAAATTAACATATTCTTTTTTATAAATTTATTAAAAGAGATGTAGAAATATAATTCTTTGCTATTTTTTTTAAAAATGTACGTAATAATATCTAGTCTTAAATCTTTTAGCACAAAAAGTAAACACAGAACTTTAATAAAAAATTTAAAATACCCTTAAAAAGCTTTGGTCTATCTACAATAGCCTAAGCATGGGCTGAAGCCACTTTTGTCACACTGGAGTGATTTTCAATTATTTATAACGCAATAGCAACAAAACTAAGGCTCTAAGCGAAAAAAGTATTCGGTATTTTATTCTTGTTTTTTCTTGTAGAATCGATTGACATATTTTTTTCACATTATTGTCTTTTTTTCGCAGTTTGTTTAAATAATTATTGTTCAAATAATTAAATTAAAACAAAAAAAACGAAATTTTTTTTTCAAAAATGCAGATAATATAATAATTAATTTGTCTCCATTATTGCTAGTTTAGGCATGAGCATTAATGAATTAAATTCAGGCTTTTATAAAAATTTTGTCGCCGAACATAATCTTTGTAAGTCTATTACATTAAAGTTGTTACCACGATAAAAAATATTGAAAATTTTTTTTGTTATAATACAATATTATCAATAAAATCATAAGAAAATCTTTAAATTTCCAAAAAAGCCCATCGACTTTAAACAAAAACCATAAACATAGCTCACAATATCAATATCGTTCCATATGTAACGCTCTTTCTTCTCGACCTCGTAAAAATACAAATCCGCGTAAAAGTCAATCCGATATACAAAGCACCTGATATACATATATATCTCACTCCAAAAAATTGCAAACCATGTCACCCCAAAATAAGTTTGCAGAGCGCAAAAATAAGAGTACAGAGCGGATAAAAAAGAAAAAGAAAAAAGAGAAAAGAAGCATTCTGTAAGCGACGTTACTCTAAAACGTAAATCCATCAGCAGTGCTGGCCACGCCCTCATGATTTTTATTTTTTTATTTTTTTTCTCGAAACTCGACACTTTAGTCTCGACACAAAGAATAGTAGCCCCTGCCTTTTTGGAATCAAGCTCTTTTCAGAGCTACGCTAATTGATCACGGTGAAACTCTTTTATTGGCTTTCGATCGTCAGCGCGTGTAAGCTTTTTATGCTGTTGACCAAAAAACTTGTTTGACGATGGTACACGTTGAACGTGGATCAAAGGAGCTAATTTTTTTTTTTATTGGACGTCAGACACTTGTTAATGCTCTGACGTGTGTGGGTAGCAGATGTAATATCTTCGTTTGATCGATTGTCATATTGTCGATCTTATACTAGGTTATTAACACCCTATTTGTCCCCCTTTTTTCTGTATTCCAAAAATTTCATAATTTCGATTTGGAAACGTTTTGAGGTATATTAAAGAATCTGAGAATGAAATTTCTTTCATTTTTTTTTATCAAATTAAACAAACTTGTTAAATTTTTCTTGCTTGTTACATAAAAAAACTTTTATTTCTATCTGTGAAAATTCAAACAAATTTTGTTTTATTATGATACGAATTTGCCTGATTTAAATTGCCAAAAAATAAAAAGATATTCATGTTCTGCAGGCTATTGTTAATTCAATAGTAGAACCGTCAATTATTGTGTAAAATTCTCTATTCAAAATCTTTTTTTAAAAAAAAAAAATCATTATTTTCATCAATATCCTTTATCCCGTACACAAAGAAAATATTATATAAAATTTTTTTTACATATTGATTTTTTAACTCTTAGTTTCCTAAAAATTTATTGATATTCATAACATACAGATTTCTTCTTCAAACAATTTTATTGACTTTAAAAAGTCAATCAAGTAAACAGGAACATAGTTGAAAACCGATAAACCATAAATAATAAAATCAAACATTTTTTTTGTCATCAAAGAACACACATGAACACACAGAGTATTATATCATATTTAATCATATTGTCAACTCTTTAATCAAATTCTAACTTGCGCTATCACAAAACCTCATAAAAAAGCCAATTATATCAACACAAAAATACAACCTCAAAACCAATAAAACTCCCATTAACCTTTAATACTATATAATCAAACGCAAAACTCAGTTCGCTTAATATTCACGAATTCAATTTAATATCCGCCGGTATCATTTATAAGCTCACACACCTATAATATAAGCCTTTTCAATTAAGCCAAACCACTCGTGCACTTGTTCCTACATAGCCTGCGTACTTGGCCTATTTTAATCAAAGGCAAAACTTTGATACTATCCGAGAGTCATTATTCCTTTCTATCGATGATTTTCAAGGCTCAAAAAAGTTATTTCTTAGACCTTATATGTATAACAAAATTTGTTTCATCGATTTATATACAATGACTTGCAATTATTGAAGAAGAGGGGCAAAAAAAAAAAATAACAAGCAAGTAAATTGATATACTTGTGCGTAGGTTGATTGAATCTATATAGGAAGCTAATAATTTTCGTAAATTTAATTTTCTTTATACATGATACTGAATCACAATGAATTTAGTGTCACTTTAATTTTGATACGTATAAGATAAATATAGATTTTCTATATTTACTATGTGATTGATTTTTTGTAATTGTGATGTATCTATAACGAAAATAGCCAAGCTTCGCCTATAGTTTTCTCAAATTAAATGGCTATTTTTCATTTGTTCCAAGATTAATAACGATGGGAAAAGGAGACGACATGTTAAGATTGATCTCGTTAAATTATTTCTCATTCACGTGTGTGCAATTCGCATTAAAATAATTGCGTCACGATAAAAATAAAAGAGAGAGATAGAGAGAGGTAAGAGAGGAAATAAAAGTGAATGGATGTATAAAAAGAAGAAAGGAACGTGATTGGTGTATTAGTTAGCTTGGGAAGTTCAGTGATTGATGTGGATGATCGTTTCACGTCATTGCCAGTGCTTGAAACAGCTTTGATCTCTACGAGGTAAACTAACTGCACGTATGGCTGATACCTATATATGTGCTTTTTATTGCTTTTGCTCTAGTCAAATCTATTATATCGTAAGATTTTGCAATTCGTTTTTTTTTACCGTACTGGCACTTCGGATGTTAGTATGCGATTATGAAATAGTTTTGCTAAAAGTTTACTCAAAAAGTTGTGAGTTATTTTTTAAATTTAAATTTAAAGTATGAAATAAATTTTTAACGTATTTTAAACTATCGCTTTGTAAGAAGTTAAAATTTCTTATTTTTTTAAAATATATATTATGGATGTAAATTTTCTACTACGTACTATTAAAGGTTACATATATTAACATTAAATTTTACATTATGCACTTATCAGCTATGTGTACGTCACCTTTAAGAATGAAAATTTACATCTCTAAGCTTTGATCTTTTCTATTTTCTAGCTAATAAAAACTTATTTTCTTATATTAATCATTAGTGTTAAAGATTAAGTTTGAAACTTTATTATTTTGCTTGGCAAATAATATTTTTTCAGCTTCATGCTTCACAAGTTGAAATTCTAATATTTTTAAAGTTTCTTTTTATTTTATTATTATCCAATTTAAAAACTTCAATTCAAATCACATTATTCTTAAAGAATAATATTTGGTTAAGAGTCATAAATTACAAACATCAAAATTCCTTTAAATATACTGTAATCTTCGGAGCCAAAAACGGCTTAGTCACCAGATTATCGGATTCGTAATCCACAGGTAGTAGGTTCGATTCCCGACGTAGTTGGCTTGAGTTGCTGTACAAGTCTCCTTGCATATACCGAAATACGCTCAACAGAGTGTCAAAAAGATTATATATAAAAAATTTACTTTCGATGAAGGAAAACTAAACAGCTTGACACGCTTAATTACAACAATTTTAAAATTGATAACATAATTATTAAAATCAATTATTATATTAGTGTATTTATTTTGGTAAGCGTTAATAATCATTTGTGCATTATTTTCAATCATTAAAAATTTTCATTTTTTACATCCTTCAATTCTCAATATTATTCAACCTGGTGTATCTTCCCATTAGCTTATTCACATTATCTAAAAGTACCAAACACTATTTATTAACACAATAAAACAAATATAAAAATCGATCAACTTTTCATGAAATTGTTGCGCCTTGATCACATTAGCAGTATTATTATCAAAGACGTATGTATGCATGTATAGGTATACATTGAGAAAGGCAAGCAAGCAAGTGACGCATCTGACTAATAACGTTGCAACTTTAATGTTATTAACCCGATCTACACGCGCGCGCTTGCGTGCAATTTCAAAGCTATATACGCGCTTCGAGGTACCACTATCTCCCTCTATCTGTATCTAACTATCTATCTATCTATCTATCTATCTATCTCTAGAGTTATATACTCAAATACGCTTATGCAGCTTGATGTTAAAGCTTGCATCCGCTTCATTATAACCGTATATAACCAACTAATGAAAATCTTACGTATTTATAACTAATTTAATCGACAAACTTAATCGTTATTTAAATTATTTTATTTTTTATTTATAATTGATTAATTAATTTCTTTTATTTTTTTTTTTACAAGTTACATTAATCATTAAATTACGTCAGTTATATGTATATAAAAGCTCAGTAATCGAAGCCACTTTTAATACACACACACACATATATCTTCTGGTCAGAGCACATCCAACCACCTACACATTACACTCTATATATCTCTCAATCTCTTTCTCTTGTTAACGGCCTATTAATTTTCAATAGCTGACGGCTCTTCCGTAAGCAACAGGAACAGCAACAGCTTTTACGTAGAGTATAGTACTTTCGCGTTAAAATGGAAGAGAAAACAGTATGCTAGAGTTAATGTCAAAAGACAATATAAAAAAAGAAACATTTTTGTTTTTTTTATTTCCTTTACGTTTTAGCGCGTTTTAAAATAGAACGGAAAATTTTGTCGTTTTCGAGATTGCAGTTGTATTAATTAAACGAATGGTTAATAGGAAAGACTGTATATTGAGAATTAAAAAATTTTTAATATTCTTTTGAAATTGTTGTTAATTTATATTTGAATAAAAAATAAATTAAATAATCGAACAAATCATACTTACTACTCTCAAAAAAAAAAAAATAAATAAATCACATACGATTAAATTGCAAAATATCTTAAACATTTTACCATTGTAAAAATAAATCCTCTCTAACCAGTAGCAAATTAGTGATACGGGTATAAACTTTAGCTCGACAATGAAGCTGCTAATTCAAACATACTAATTTAGCTGACTAACCCAAAAAAAAAAAAGTCAAGCTCGTAAACCGCTATGCGAAAAGCTCGAACTAGATAACGAGAACTTAAAAAAAAAAGACTCGATAATAGCTTTATATACTTATATATACACTATGTACTCCCTATCTTCGTTACCGATCTTTATTACAACGAGGGGTATAAGTTCGCATGCAAATACGGGTATACTTTATATAGGAAAGAATCCTTGAACGAATTTATTAGGTAGAGTTAAGCTATTTGACGATAGCGAGCTTTTAATTTTACGATCTTTTACGGGTTTTTTTTTTATTTTTGATGAGGGTAGAGATTGCCGTTAGGTATGTACAGAGAGAGAGAGAGAGAGAGAGAGAGAGAGAGAGAGAGAGAGAGAGAGAGCGATAGGGGAGTTATTCTGAGGTATAGTAGAGTCTTTTTGATCGCTTCATTTGTATGTGAAATTGTATGCTTGCGGCGTTGATTAAATTTATTCGAAATTTCTTGGTGAGTGACTCGTCAGCTTTGAAAATTAGAAAGAAAATACTTTTTGTAGGGCTTTGGTAATTAAAGAGTTTATTAAAATTATAACTTTGAGTAATGCTCGAATGAAAAAATATCGCAATATCAAACATGTTTTTTTTTTTTCCAGAGAAACACATTTATTTAATGTATCTAAAATAAGTTGTTTAAGTAAATCTCTTTAACATTATAAAAACACGCATATCTTTAAATCAACATATTAACAGATTAATATATTTTTTAATATAAATACTGTTTAAATTAAAGTTATTTCTTTAATAAAGTCACTACCACCTCAAAATAACGTCAAGCATATGGTCTAACTAAACAATAAATTATATAATTTATATTTAGCTACAACATAAACATACTTGAGAGCTCGTATATCGTATTTATTATGCTATTAGAATTTATTCCAAGGTTGTAATAAAGACTTTAAGAAAATAATATTATTCTTGGTTTTTTTTTACGGCAAATTCAAATTAAGAGGGTAAGTAAATGTAATATGCAGTGGTTAATACGTTTCACCTTGAATAAATTTTTAATACTTTGTGGATAGATTAAAAGTTATATTATCGAATATAGAAGAAAATTTTTTTTAAAAAAGTTTAATTATTACTTTCTTTTAATTAAAAATAATTGAGTACTGTAAAGAAATGTTAATTACGGAAATTCATGCACCAAGTATAATTTATTAAACGATTTAAATTTTAGCGTATTTTTAAAAACGAGTACAGAATCAAGCGTTTGACAAGAAATAATAAATATTAGAAACAAAAATCTTTAAAAAGTCAAAAATCTCTTTATCATTGTCACCACCATTCACTTGATAAAGAAAAAAAGAAAATCTTTCAAAGAATCATGAAGATGCTGGCCACGTGTCAGTCATCTTTTATTTTATGAAAAGTGGAAGAAAAAAAAAGGACCGACAAGACAAGTTTTTCAATCACTCGATACTTCATTCTGTTGACTTATATTCTTTTATATTTTTTTGTGTACATATTACATACCGATTAGCATATATCATTTTTTGACAAAAGCAGTAGTATACATAATTTACTGATCTATAGCAAAATTTAACAAAATTCATATATAAAATTTTAAAAAAGTATATAAAATATTTTAGTATAATATTTATATTATTTTAGATCTTCACCATTACCTCTTGCAAGCATTTTATACTGAAAATTCAGAGGAAAAGTGGGTTTCAACTATGCTGGTATAGTGACAAGGGCTGAAAGCTGACAAAGGAGGAAGTCTTTCAACGACGTCGTGCGCTTGACCTGAATATATACATATATGTTTACAATAAAAATATATATGGAATACACAGATAGATAGATAATAGATAAAACAACATAAAAATAAACCAAGTCTTTTGCGCGATATTGGCTTCTCCGTGTGATACCTATAGTATTGAGGTGTTACTTAACACTTAGATTTTCATCCTCTCCTTTTTCCTCTTTTCCACTTCTTCGCTCTTTCTTACCCTATATGCCTGCTGAATGGAGATAAGAAGCTGTTGCTTTTGCTTTCACATATACATACTCCCTCTTTCTCTCATACACGCTTTCACGCGCGCGCACACACACACACACACACATGCATCGTGTATTGTTTTCCCAAGAGTGTTGAGTTGATACATTTCTTTTATACTTCGCGCTTTCAAGAAGTGCCGTTGACGTGCGACTATACGACAGACTCCCTCTAATGGATTCGGATGTCCGGAAAAACGTTTTACGACCCACACATACATATGTACAGAAACATATTTTGATATACATACGTTATATTTATTTATGAATTACAATGAAGAGAATAGCTTAGAAATTGACATTGGAAATATGAGCTAGTTGTAATATTAATACCTCAGACTGTGACTTACATATATTCAAGCTGCAAAATATTACACATATAGCTGGGAAGAATGAATACAATGAAGTAACTGACAAGTCTATAAACTCAATAGGAATATAATAAATGCATGAGTGTGTATGTATTCATGTACTTATGTATTGGTATGAAGATCTAATCTAAGAGTTGATGGTGAGGTAATATTCTCTTTTTACATGCTTATATGAGCAAAATCGCACGTAAAATCAGTCGTTGTATAGTTCAAACAAAGCTTTATCTTTGAGAAAGCAAAAAATCATTGATATCAATTTTGAACTACGATTTGGATTTGGAGAGAGATTTTTGGTTTTTTCAAATTTTGTAAATTTAGGTTATACTTTTTTACATTATATTAATTTCCCATATATAAAAATGTAAATAAAAAATGAGCAGTAAAGTATGATTAAAATGTATTAAAGATTTTTCATTTTTAGGATATAACTTTTCATTTTTAAAAAAATAGAAAGATGATTCAAAAAGCAAATTAAAGTGCTCGAAATAAGCTTCAATTTGAGTTTTTAGATGACTTTTATTTAGAAGTAAAGTTACAGAGGGACGAAGTATGAATGATATGAAACATTCGTAAAATTAATTTTTTATACTTTGTTCCTCTGTAACTTTGATTCTAAATGACATTTTGAATATCTTTTTTAAAAACTCAAATTAAAGCTTGCTTCTAGTACTTTAATATCAATTTTTAATAAATTTTCTAAATTTCTTAAATAAAAATTTATAACCAAAAAAGTAAATAATTTCCAATATTGTTGTTCAACATAGGAAATTAAAAAGTATGGAAAAAGTGTGATAGATACATAAATTTTGTAGCTATACCATTTTTATTAAGTTCAAATGTGTGCCCTAAACAATTTTTGGATCAAGATCATAGTACAAAATCGATTTTAGTTATTTTTTCTAACTGTAAAATGTATGATTATACGTGTTTCATTCCGCATATAGGTATATGTAACACATGAACACAATAACAGTCGTGGCAAGAATTGATAAAGGACTAGTCTAATGCACACGTGGTTATATTATCGGAAAACGATCTATAGGATAAAACGGCTTACGAGATCATACGCGGAGCTTTCAATCGATGCAACTAAATAATTCATAAAAAGCTAAGCCGAGTATTTTATACTTCTATGTAGTTAAATATATCTATATACACGTAAAATTGCATTATAAACATATAGAATAAAAAAAAAATCAAAAAAATTTTACTCATTAGCATACAGTGTAAAAATGACGTTGTAATTGAAAAAAAAAAAGGATAATAACAAAGAAGAAAAAAAAATATAAAAAAAGAAAGATAGAGAGATAAAAATATAAGGTAAATAGAAAGGAAAAGCACGCGAACAGATTTATGAATGAAACGGGTCGTCGAGTAATATACACACACACAGCTGGGGTGTTGGGTCGATGGAGCAGGCGCTCTCATCGCAAGCTAAAGCTGAGCGTGTATAGAATATATACATATACACATACTTCTCTCGTCCTTATACGATGCGCACCGCCTCAGCGCGCAATCAATACGACTCCCCGCTATATATGGTCCTGGCTGTATACATATATATGTATATATGTATATAAACTTAGTCCTAGGCTATATAGCAGCGAACGAGAGAAAGAGAATGAGAGTAAGAGAGATAGAAGCAATCCACAGTGGTAACCCCCGACATAGCGAGAGAGAGAGAGAGAGAGAGAGAGAGCCAGAGGCGAAGGTCCATTCAGTAGAGTCCTTAGGTCCATCCCCCTCACAGTCCACCCCACCACCCTTCATTCTTTCCCTGCAAAAGGAAGAGGAGGGAGATGAGGTAGAGAGGGGGAGGCTATTGATTGCGTGGGCGGTAGGAGGGCCGACCCCGAGAGCTAGCTCCATTCAGAGAACGGTCGAGAGTAGGTGGGTGGGTGGGTTGGGAGGAAAGGGAAAAGTGAGTGAGAGTGAGAAAGAGAGAGAGAGAGGCTGGATATAGCTAGCTGGCTGGTTCTCCGCGGAATTGACGTTCCGCGAGCGCGTAGGTGGTGTAAGTAAGAGGGTGGGAGAAACTGTGAGAGGGATGAGATGAAGAAGAAGAAGAAGAAAGGATAGAAAACGTTATCATACATATACATACTGTGTGTATGTGAGTGAGTGTGTAAGCTTTACTCTGAGCTTTTGTTTGGGCTGGAAAGTCCGGAAGACCATACCGCGAATTTTGGAACTTGGTTTTCTTTCTTTTTTTTTTCTTTTTTGCTCAGACAAGATGTGGCTACTGAATTTTCTATAGTGCTTTCTAATTTCATCTTATCCGAGGAGCTGTTGTGGGAAAAAACTCCAATAGCTATGGTGATGATAATTTATGGAAAAGTAGAATGAGGATGAGGAAGAAAAAGAAGAATATTCTGATTTTGTCATTTGTATAAGGATTAATACGATTGAGTGTCCTTGGAGGGAGGAAGTAAAAGTGGATCGAGGAAGTAGCCTCATTTTTCAGACTTATTTTTTTAATTACTGTATATAACGTAATACCGAGCGGATATATATTATGGATATATTGTGATTATACTATGATTATGCGAGGATTATGCTTTAGCGGACAAAATCGTGTATGATATATTATGAGGGTATATGATATAACGTAAGAAAAATGATAAATTTTTATTGTTCCGAAAAGTGGAAAAGCTGCTGTGATTACTGTAAGCAAAAGCTTTTTTTTCTGTAGGAAAGATTTTTATGCAGATGACTTTGTAATACGTTTCATTAATCATTATAAGCTGAATTATTTAGATTTAATATTTATTTATTGTATGAATAACATCGGAATTAGGCAATATATGTTATTTATTTTATGCACATAAAATGAAAAATAATGTTTCGTAAAAAAAATTAATTAAAAACAAATGGATAATATTAAAAAATTGTATTTTATTAATACTTAAATAAAAACACGAATTAAAACAATGGCTGAAATTTTTTTCTTTACCTACAAAAACAGTAAAAACTATGTGAAAATACTATCGCAGTAGAAAAATGCGAGTTTAGTCAGACATTAAAAAAAATGAAATGTGTCTGACATAACACGTATTTTTCTACTGCATAGTTTTTTGTTCCCTTTCAAACGTAGTATTTCAAAACTAGAGTTCATCCCATTATTTTCTACAGTAGCTTAAAGCATTACACTCCGAAATGACGACTATCAAATCTAGCCATTGCAGTTTGCTTAAATCAACGATGTTGCTGCGATATAGCTATGGACACATTTCGGTCAGTAAATGGGCACTACAGTTGGTCGGCTTTTCCATTAAAAGCCTGACCGCAGGAATTCCGAGTAAAATGGCTTAGAATGTTCTTACAAAAGGTTGATTGATCTATCTTGCTAGTACTATTCTTGAAATTATTTCGATTTAACGTTTAAAATAATTTGATGACGCATTAAACACTGTATTTTATGCGTGCTAATCTAACAATATTTCACTTATTTTATACATATCTAATGACTTGACTTGTGCAAATATTACAAATCATTTTATAATTTTATTATCGTCTGCAAACTAACCATCATGCCGAATTAATTAGTTAAATAAAATTCTAACAAAATCTGTAAAAATTTAAAGAATGTATTTTGAAATGAATTTATTGAAAATATTAAAATACTGCCGTGTTACTGTAAACTATGCTAATACAAACAGTTTATTTTCAATATCATATTTAATTAATCGTGTATTGTTGTATGATAACTAATAGAAATAATTATCTTATATTCCATTTTTTCATTATATTTAAATTTATAATTCCATGAACTTGTAAATACTACAGATTAAGCAGATTTTCAAGTTTTAAAGTATAAAATTTATATCGCAAGCTCCAATCATAATGATAAAATAGATTCCCTCTTCACCGTTAAATGGTAATATGTACTCATACCTGAAGAGTATAAAGAGTAGATATTTTATGCTTATTAGATACATTACTTTAACTATCAAATAAACAAGTAATTAATAATAAGCCGTTTTAATTATTAATTAATTCTTTGCTTAATTCAAAATTTAAATAAAAGACTAAAGAACAATTTTACTGTCTACATATACTGAATAAAATGACCAAAGATTATTCTAGTCATTAATGAAAACTGTTTATATTTTCATGGAAAAAGTATACGGAAATTTTGTAAACGTAATATTAAATATAATTTTCTAATAAAGCGGATAAATAAATTTCGTATTGAATAAATTTTATATTCTAGAGACACTATTCCAAAATATTTTACTTCAAACTTAAGAAATATTTACTGTCAATATTAACTTTTTTTTTATTTTCAATCGCCGTTAACATGAAAACAATATTTCTTTTTAAAAATACTCGATACTTTCATGTTTTTCTTCGATATTTATAACAAATAATACGGTTTATGTTAAAAAAAAATCAATACTTTGCCCCAGATTTTATTTATTTACAATGTTGACTTGAAAACTGCATACAAAACTCAAACAAAAGAGCAGTATCAATGTGCCGCTATACACATCACCAACGAAAAGTTTGCCAAGTGGCGTACATTTAGATCGTAAAAATTTTTATTCAAACTAATAAAACTATGGCAGAAAGTTTAAAATTTATTTTTACTGTTAATTACATTTTAATTATATTTTCCTGTGTTATAAGCTCTTTTGGCGAAAAAGATAAGGTAATAACCGATCTTGTAAATTATTTGTCAAATGAGCAGATATCCAAAATACCAACAAATCGTGCTAACGTAATCGTAAATGACATTAACAAAATATCACCAGTTTCATCACAAATAATAGAAGAAATAGCAGAACGATATTCTACATCAGTGACAGCAATAAATTTGACCAGATCAAGACAAGATAAGGGCTTGAAGAGCAAAAACACCGAACTCACTTTACCTTTGGAAGGCGATGTATTTCACGTTCTACTGATTGACACGTATTATTTTAGTAACAAAATCATATATCCTCAAATTAAAAATAGTTTTAAGTATTTCATGAATAATATTTTGAAAAATCAACCATCTCACAGCGCAATCATTCTTGTAAACAAAAGACCAAATAAATTTATTAAAAATATTCTAAAAGAAATATGGTCCGTACAATTTTCATATTACGTGACAATAATTGAACTAATTGTATCAAAGAAAACAACACGTAAATTGAAAAAATCCGTATTATCACGTAATTCTGTAAAGGTTTTAGTTCACAAATATAACCCATTCGAAAATCAAACTTACATCCGTACACACTTGGAAAGCTTACAACCTTTTTCCAAAAAATTACATAATTTTCAAGGGTATCCGATTAAAATTCATTTTGGATTTTTAACACAATATAAGTTGTACTACCCCAATATCTCGGAAAAAGATTTAATTAAAAATGGAAAAGATGTAAATTTTGCGAGATACATAAGTGATGCTTTGAATGTTTCATTGAATGTAGATTATCATGAACATAATTACGAAACAGAAATTGAAATGTTGGAAAATAATACATTGGATTTGCAAATTTTTTTTAGGCAATTACCAAACGAGTTGAGTCGGATAAGAATTTCTCCCTGTATATACAGTCATTACAGAGAAAGCTTAACGATCAAACAAATCGGTTATTATGAGAATAAATTTCCTCTAACGGCAATCCTTTCCGTTTCAACAATATTTATAACAGCTATAATATTTATTGTTTTCAAAACATTATTTTCTTTTGATCGAAATATTTGGAACGCTTATTATATTGTCATGGTACTTGTTGGAAATTGTGTCCATCGATTACCTGTTCGTATTAAAGAACGAATCATTTTCATTATTTTAACTATTTTATCGGCTACTTACGTTTCCGAAGTAATAATGGCAGTATTCAATGAAAGCTTTTCGCAAAAAAAATATTATGACTTTCAAAGATTAGATGATCTTGCCGATATGTCTTTTCAGACAAATGTGATATCTCATAATAACTTGGGATATAATCAATATGATCCATTGATAAAAAAAATATTTGATAAAACAACACGTTCTGTTGAAGAAGAAAATTGTCTTGCTTCGATATTTGTTTCAAATACTAATATATGCACATCCAATCATTTTTATGCCGAAACTTATCAATTTTTGTACAATTCAAAAGTAAAAGATGGATCGATTCTCACTGTTGTAAATGAACCACTAGAACCTTCTACTTATTGGACCGCTTTCAGCGTATCAAAACGCTCGATTTACGCAAAAACAATCGATGTTCTCGTCGAAAGAGCTACAGAATTTGGTCTTATAAATTTTTGGGATAATATTTATTTATTTTATCAACAGGGCCGTTCAATTAATTTAAAAAATTTTAGTACACCTTTGCATAGTACGCACGAAATGCAAAACTCTATTGATGCATATTTTAAAAGATCTAAAATCTACAATAAATTGCAATTCTTAGGTAGCTATATCACGAGTTTTAATTTGCTTTGTGGTCTTTTAGTGGGCTATAGTTTATCGATTGCAGTTTTCATTTGTTAATTATGCTAATTTCGTTTAATTAAATGTACTTAAATTTTACTTTTTAAACACACTTCTAAAAACTTTTTTTGAGTCTTCTCTTTTACTCTTGATGTGTTACATCTTACCTTTGTGAAACATTTGAATTGTTAAAGTTAGCTTATAAGGTTTGACGAAGAAAATACGTTTAACGTTATTACTAATAAAAAAAAAATTTCTTTAAATTAGTTTTGTAACTCAGCTTCTAATCTACATTTCATTAATAAAATAATTTTCTAATTATTATTTTTTAATTTACATTTCTGGTAATTATGTAGTTATTGATGTTTGATGAATTGCTTGCTACTTTTGTGAGTTGAATTGTTTTGAAATTTGCAGTGAAATTTGAGTAACCGATAAAATTAATTCACGCTTGAGTTCTGATTTTATGATTGAATAAAATAGAACAGTTTTATTGTTGAATTCGTAAAAAAATTATATGTACTTAAAAGCGTTGATGATGAATAATTACCTTATAAAATTTAATATTATTTTAAAACAATTTTACCCGACTATATTACATGCTGTTTGTTTTTTGAATTAATTTCTTTTTTCTAGAGTTTACGAATGCTTTGTTGTATTTTAAAAAAGCGAGTGTTAATTTGTATTTGCGGAGCTGCATAATTATTGCATAATGTATTTAATTTTAATTGGTATGAGTATTTCCCTCGCCTCTCATTTTAAATAGATGGTAGGGATGCTCGATCTTAGAGGCAAATAAAATGCAGCAGTATATGTCTGGCAACGTTTC